>MDKI01172968.1:0-26454 GCA_005239505.1 Nicotiana paniculata | reverse complement strand
TAAAGCTCATAAAATGCGAGGGATATAATGCTTAAAATCACGAATTCTAGCTACTCATCAACATGTTCTCATGCAGGACCTGAATACCTCGAACATCAGTAGACTCTACCCGTTCAATCACATTCTCCTTTATGATGTCGCTGGACTCTTCCATCTTACTTTTGCCTTTGTCTTTGCCCTTAGGAGGATTAGGGGGAGGAGTAGGTGGAGGGCCCTTGCATCTAGTGCGATAGGCTGATGATGCTAGAATGCACGAACTAACCTCTTGGGGAGGGGAGTAAGAAAAAATAAAAACAAAAGGTAACCAAGTCAGTGAGGATCATGAAAAGAGTATTGCAGTATTTAAACACATAATGCGGAATTGAAAGTGTGTCCTAAGTTGGGAACCTCTTTGTGACAGAGGTAGGCCTAACGACAAATTGATTTGGTGAAAATTAAATGCTAAATGCCTCATTTTATTGATAAGAAAAACAGACAAATCCCAAAATGATAGAAGAAAAAGTAAAAGTCACTAATGGACATTGGCCTTATTATATTTATAGAAAAATAAAGACATTCCTATCTCTTGGTCCCAGAAGGACCTTCCCCAGATTCGGCATTCTTGTTTCCTTCAAGCAACTTTCCCAGCTCGTGAAGTCCCAGCAATATGTAAGTTCTGGCTAGGTATCCCCCTGCGGCTCCCTTAGCCTTTTGACAATCTTAAACTCTTTTGATGAACTTTTCTTCCAAATCGATTATACCACATTCCAAGTACCCCAGCCTCTTGTTGGCACTGATAGCCATGTCCTTCCATTCCTTGATCAGCCTTTTGTTGGACTCATGTATCTTGTGGTGATCATCCTCATTTTCTCTGATCCTTTTGCGCAGCTGGTTGAACTTGACTTGTGCTTCAGCCCTTTCATCTATAACCTTGTGACCTCCGACGTACCCCGGCTTGCTCTAACCACCCAGATCCTCTTCTAACCAACCAAGATAGAAAGGGGTATAACCGGCGTGATACATGTCTGGCTCGATGGTGTCTTTCTCAAGTATAGCCTTGCAATGCCACAAGGGTTGAGCATGGCACTTGTCAGGACTATCATTATTTTGAAAGTCAGCCCGAAGATGGCTCATCTTCTCGACCCTAGGGATGACTTGCTTCCTTTCTGCTTGCCTCATAACTCAAAGAGGGACGTAAGGGTATGTCCCCCTTAGACCAATCAGTATAAAGAATGATGCGTCTAGAGATCGAATGATGAACTCATCTGTTGGAAACTATTCAAACATCCATTGAACCTGTTCTTCAGTCAAGTTATCAAAAAGCTCAACCCGGCCTTCAACATTTTCAGGCTGAGCAAACATGTCAGGGATATAGTTTATTCGCTTTGGGTGATGGAAAGCGATGTGGTCATCCCACATTTTGCGGTGGATGTCCTGTCGATATTTGCCTTTTTGGAGATTTTCCATGAGCCAGAGTTGAAGTAATAAAATGCAACCTTCGAAATGCTTTGCTCCTTGTTGACACATTTCTAAGGCCCGATATATGTCTGCAACGATCATAGGGCACAATGCTAAAATATTTCCCATTTACCCCTTCCATTATGGTCTTAGTTACCATGGCTAGCCTGGTATGGATCATTTCCTTCTTCATCGGGAACACGATTAAACCCAAAAAGCAAACCATAAACACGAACACTCGGCGATGGACATGTCCTGGAGAGGTGATAGCAAACTCTTCTGGTAGGCACGACATGGTTTGCTGTA
Source organism: Nicotiana paniculata (assembly GCA_005239505.1). Lineage (NCBI taxonomy): Eukaryota > Viridiplantae > Streptophyta > Magnoliopsida > Solanales > Solanaceae > Nicotiana > Nicotiana paniculata. The sequence continues at coordinate 24,711 of MDKI01172968.1, read as the reverse complement.
GCCATACCTTTCGTACAAGTAGTCAAAAGGAATGTACGAATCCTCCAAACATACCAATTCTACGTCCTTTTTTAGACCCATCATTTTGAGGAAACTTTTGCTCGTGCGGTCTCAGGCATCAACAACCCCGGATTTTCCCATACTAGGTTAGCCAGCCCTCCTATCTCTTTTATCAACAGCGCCATTTCGATGTTCCCAAAGCGGAACACAGACCTTTCACAATCCCAGAACAGGGTAGCAGCCTTTACTATCCTTTTGTTAGGCTGGTTTCCAAAATAGATGGTAGATTACCCAAGTGTTTCCTGACGATAGCTTTGTCGCTAGAGTGCAGATCCTCCCACGAACTCAGTAGTTTTGGGTGGATGTTGGAGACCATGCCGAATCAGGGGACTTTGTGCCTCATTTTTTTTTCTGCAAAACAAATAGGGTTAGGCCCTTACCCCCACCAGAATCGACTATTTATCGTCAATAATTAGCAGGAAGCATTTATTTCTCCAAATAAATGCACAGAACGTTAGGGCGTCTGTTTGGGTTTAGGGAAACCCGGTGGACTTTTTGATAAGGCTATCTTAAAAGCTATCGTGCAGACGACACTTTAGCTTGACTAGGTTTGACCATGATGCATGCAGTAGTGCAACAGAGTAAGGTTTCTATGGGGTTTTAGACTGGTATCCTTGAGTGGACAACTCAAGGGGGAAAGGCACGGAACCGTCGACTGCACCTCTGATCGACTAGTTTTACCACAAATAAGCCTTTCTGAATTTAGTGGGTGATAATATAGGAAGGGCGCAAACACTCATCATGCATTGATATAGTATTTTTTTGGCACGAGTGGAGTATGAATGTTTAGCATGATTTATGCAATAAGTATTAAAACAAGTTATCTTGTATTTGCACGTTAAAGAAAGTGGTAAAAACGGTAGTAATGATTTAAAGCAGTTACAAAAGGAAACAAAGAGACATGTCAGTTTCGTTTTTGAAGAAAAGCAAATACCCGAAGTAAGCAATTAATTGCATGTAAAGGGAATCGGAAAGGGTGCAAGTATTTAAAATAAAGGCATAAATTCACGAAACAATTTGAAATGGTAAAAGCCTGGATATCCCTAGCAGAGTCGCCATGCTGTCGCGCCCCCTTTTTCCTTTCCTTGTGGAATATTGGTTTATGACATTGGTTAGGACAACTCTTTCCTTTTGGGAAAGGGGTTTGCATATTTTGAAGAGTCGCAACCTAAGGATTTTAACGGTGCGTTAGGACACCTAAGGGGTTCAATTATAACTATGTTGGTAACCAGAGATTTGGGTAAGGGCTTGAAATTATCCTAAGGGAAAGGTGTTAGGCACCCCTCAGTATCCACAAGTGTGGTTCCTGGCCAAATGGTTTCGTGAATTTGTAAAACTAGCAAATAACAAGTAAAGGCTCAAATAAGAGGGGATTTAAATCTTAAGCATGCAGATCTTTAGAAAACAGTAGAGATGATTACGAACTAGCGTATATAGGTGTCCTAGGTTTATAATAATATGGATCACATCAATGCAATACCCGGTAATCACTCCCCGGAGAGGGGCTACAAGTGGTGTTAGCGCACCGGTAATCACTTCTAAGACATGATATCTAATATGCACACATAGGGATGCAGAATGGGTGATGTGCATAATTCCTAGGCAGGATTTCTAAGTGCATGAAGTCACAGTATTTGAATCATGCTATGCAGCAAGTATGATGACGACTTATTTATTAGCGCATTATTATCCTAAGAATGATTCCTAGGTGTACCACGACATTACAGTGATATTAGAACTTGTTTACATGAATAACAAGTTTATGTTAACATTTAATCCTAGAGCATGATTTCTGTATGATAAATTATACTGCCATAATAGGATGCTGAAACAGTAAACATGGACCTAAGGAACATGATATCTAATGCTTGATATGCTTGCATATAATCAGCCCTACGCATGAATTCTAGTGCACGCGTAAGAAATGTAAACTTAGAGGCATGGTGTCTACCCTTTAACATGGATAATCTATATAACTACCCTTCCCTTTCCACTATCCATTCCCAAATATCCGTTTACAAATTATTACAGGCGGGGAATTATGAATTACATAACCAAAGGAAAAATAAGAAGTTACTTCTATAGGGAGCCTTCAATTAGGCTCAAATCTTCCAAACCACAATGCCTTTTGTGTTTCATAGATTTTCATAGTCCGAGTGTGTCAAAGTTCCCTAAGGACCTCAAGGTCTCTCGAGGAGTGCTCACACCCAGGCATAGCCAAAGAGTTAAACATGTGCAGTGTGGGAAGTGACGCCCTTGGGTGTCAGATTTCAGAGGGCACTCAAAGGTTCCCCAAAGCAGTGCTCACACGAAGGGAGATGAACTTAGATTTCTAAGACTATATGTGAGAGTGATTTTTATTTTTTTAAAAGGGTTTAAGTAAGAAACAGTTTTGAGAAAGCGTAAGTAATAAAACAGTTTTGAAGAAGTAAATAGATGCTTAGCATCACACAAAGGACCAAGGATAGTCCAACAATCACAAATAGGGGTAATGGGATTTGAGGGACAAATACAGAGCATGTGAGGGCAGACATGTAGCAGGCAGACACACACATAGGCATACAATCAGAAACTCCTAAGGGTCTAGAGGATTAGGCGTACAGTAAAGTACTAGGTTAGATTAACCCCTAAAACAACTAAGGCCATGGTTAACTAATGTACTAGTCATAGGCATGTAAGAAGTAGATGCTAAGTATACAGAAACATGTTGGTCATAAACAAATAAAGACTAACTTAACATGCATAGAGGAGTTCAAGATCCTAGATACATGCTGAATAATAAGTAAAAGAAAAGCATGCTGAATTACAACAGGAGTAGACATGTTGGTTTGAGGACTCAAATCTAAATTTGAACATACCAGTGAAGTGAAGAAAGCAGTAACACAAACAGGAAAGTAGGAGATACACAATGGTTAGCCTTGGCTTGTAGCTGGCTAACTTAGAATCGTAGTAGTTAGCACAAAAGAGAGAGCATGGAGTTTCTTAATTGTGAGAAGAGATTTTTTAAACAGACCAGTTCGTGTCTGTGTTCGTGAAAGACTAGAGTATTTGTAGTTTTGAAAATGAGTAGTGAAATAAGGTAAGGAGTAATAGTTTAACATAATTATATAAATAACGTTCAATCAGAATCAATCAAAGAGCTAGACTCCCTTTGACTAGGGAGTCATAATTCAAACGGCACAATTAGAGTTAAATAAGGAAAATAATCAACTATAAAACTGACCTTTACCATAAAAGGAGTAGTAAGGTATATAGCAAGCCATTAAGTCTAGGTACATAAAACATAATTAGGGAGAGTATATGTCAGACAAGCAGCAGCATATTCATGCACATAAATAGGGTATTGTACAATTTAGTTCTGAAAATTAGTCACAAGAATCACAGATGGGATTGAAAATCATAGGGACTCAATGATAAGTAAGGTAAGTATCCCACAGACAAGGAAACAATTCGAAAATCAGTACAGAGTTACAAGGAAATACACAAAGTCACATATTCAGGGAAGATATCACAGGTCTAAGGAGTATGAACAAAAATCAGTATAAATTACTGTGTGAACAATCAATAAGGCAAACAGTCAGACCTATTAACTGTTAAAGAACATGTATTTAACAAAATCAGAGAAACCCTAAGCAAGTATTTATAGAAACAATAGCAAATCGAAACCCTAACAACAAAATTACGACAAGAAGTATAGAACTCAAAGAGAATCCAGAAGAACATATAGATAAATAATACAGACATAAACCCTAAGAATTAGGGTTTCATCAGAATACTTAAGAGTACAAGAGGAGATTTAAGCAGAACGTTTACAAAACATACTGGAAATCAATATTAATACTAAAATCAGAAGATCAAACATTTAAAAAGGGGTCAAGAAACCTAGTTCTCAAAAATGCAGGATCGTTTGAAAAGCATTGGGGCTTTAAGAGAAAAATGGGTGAAAACCTCAGTATGAACATAGATCGAAGAAGATAGGAAAATCTTAGAACTAGGGTTTCCAGAGAAAACCAAAAAAGAGAAGAGAGACTTAGATATTACCGGCGTTTGGCCGGAAAATGCAAGGACCTCACTCGAATGGCCATAGGAGGCCGGAAAACATGGCATGACCCCGGAGATGGGAGTGTACTGCCTCAGGGTCGCTTGAAATCCTCCATCGATGACAAAGACATGAAAGGCGGATCCATTGGGTCGAGGAGAGGTGAGAACCTCATAGTTTCCGCAAGGGAGGTGGCCGGAGAAGGAGAGGCAGAGCTCGAGAAGGGGGAAGGTTCTAGAGAGAGTCTCAGACAGAGAGAGAATTACGGTTGAGTTACGAATGGGGGGGGATGTGAATGGAGATGGGTAGTCCTCTAGGGTGTTAATTTGGTAAGGACTAATCTGGTTTGTTGATCAGAAATGACCAACGGTCCTGATTAAAAATGGGATTGGGTCGGGTGGATCTAAGTAGAATGGGCCTGGTATTTTGGCTGATTTATATGGGGTTGGGGTCCGGTGGGGTTTTGGCTAGAATTTAAATAGAGAGTGGCTAACTATTAAATACCCAATTAATATTAACTAAAATAATTTATAAAATAGCTGATAATTGCAAAAAATGAAATTGATGTTTAGTAAAATAAATTACATGAATAATAAGTATTAAAGAATGCAAACGACTAATTATTGGATAAAAATAGTATAAAAATGATTAGTCTATAATTGCAAAGTTATTACAATTATAGAGAAAGAGTGCCAATTTGTAATGCAATTTATAATTAATTATTATAAATGAAATACTGAATAAATTAATAAAAATACGGGGAAATTATGGAATAATACCAATTGTTATGAATACATGTTTTTGAAGGTATATTTGCAATTTTAAAATAATTTGAGGAAAAATTGGGTATCAACAAGGATTAGGAGGTTTGTAGATGGCCTTACTTATCAGCTCCACCTTTTCATGACCTGGGAGGGATATCAGATGTTACCTTCGAGTAGGTGTTGATATTGCTCACGATATTGAGCGTTTCACCGCTAGGAGCGGGTAGAGAGGGAGGCCAAGAGGCCTCGTGGATCAGGTGGTTCTAGTTGTGCTCCTTCCAGGGGACAGTTTCAGAATGGTAGAGGTCGTTCATTCAGGCCTCCTCAGTCAGGACGCGCAACCTATAGTGGTGCATCTTCGGGGCATGGTCCTCGCGATTTTCAGCCAGGCCATTCTTCATTTGGTGCCCTTCCAGCCCAAAGTCCAGCTCGAGCACCATCAGTTCAGGGTTCTTTTATGCATGGTTCTCCTAGTGGCCATTCTGGTGCCAGGGTTTCATTTCAGTCCCAAGCTCCAGCTCCAGGGAGTTGTTATGAGTGTGGAGAGTTTGGGCATATGAGGAGGTAGTGTCCTCATCTTCTTGGATGTCCATCTCAGCTGAGGAGCCATCCTTCGACTTCAGCTCCAGTTACTTCACCACCCATGCAGGCAGCCAAGGGTGGTAGTCAGTCATCTAGAGGCCGCCCTAGAGGGGGAGCTCGACCAGGTGGAGGTCAGACCCGTATGTATGCCTTTCTAGCCAGCCAGATGCTATGGCCAACGATGCAGTGATCACAGGTATTGTCTCAGTCTGTTGTCGAGATGCTTTGGCTTTATTTGACCCTGGTTCTACATATTCCTATATTTCTTCATATTTTGCCCATTTTCTAGATATGCCCCATGACTCCTTAGTTACATCCGTGTTACATCTGTTCATGTGTCGACTCCGGTGGGCGATACTATTGTTGTAGACCGTGTGTATCGATCGTGTGTGATATCTATTGGGGGTCTGGAGAGTGGACCTACTATTACTCAACATGGTCGATTTTGATGTGATATTGGGCATGGACTAGTTATCTCTGTATCATGCCATTCTTGATTGTCACGCTAAGACCGTGACCGTAGCTATGACCGGATGTCCGAGGGTTGAGTGGAGAAGTTTTTCTGATTATGTGCTTAGAAGAGTGATTTCCTACCTAAAGGCTCAGCGTATGATTGAGAAATGGTGTTTTTTTGTAAGGGATGTCAGTGGTGAGACTCCCACTATTGATTCGGTTCCTGTGGTCCGTGACTTTCCGGACGTGTTTCATGCAGACCTACCAGGCATGCTACCTGACAGGGATATTGATTTTGGTATTGACCTAGTACCAGGCACCCAGCCTATTTCGATTCCACCTTATCGTATGACACCAGTGGAGCTAAAGGAATTAAAGGAGCGGCTTCAGAAACTCCTAGATAAGGGGTTCATTCGGCCTAGTGTGTCACCTTGGGGTGCACCGATGTTGTTTGTAGAGAAGAAGGATGGTTCTATGCGTATATGTATTGATTATCAACAACTGAACATAGTTACGATGAAGAACCGGTATCCCTTGCCTTTTATAGATGACTTGTTTGATCAGTTGCAGGGTGCCAGGGTATTTTCCAAGATTGACTTGCGTTCCGGCTATCATCAATTGAAGATCCGGGGGCCAGACATCCCGAAGACTGCTTTCAGGACTAGATATGGTCATTATGAGTTTTTGGTTATGTCTTTCGGGCTGACCAATGCCCCAGCAGCCTTTATGCACTTGATTCACAGTGTATTCCGGCCTTATCTTGATTCTTTCGCCATCGTGTTCATTGATGATATCTTGGTGTATTCCCGCTCTCGGGAGAATCATGAGCAGCATTTGAGAGTTTTGCTTCAGACCTTAAGGGAGAAGGGATTGTATGAAAAAATTTTGAAGTGTGAGTTTTGGCTTGCTTCAGTGGTATTCTTAGGGCACGTGGTGTCTAGTGAGGGTATTCATGTTGATCCGAAGAAGGTAGAGGCGTTGTAGAGTTGGCCTATACCGTCATCAGCTACCAAGATTCGCAGTTTCCTTGGTTTGGCAGGGTACTATCGCCGATTCGTAGAGGGCTTTTCATCTATAGCAGCACCTATGACCATACTGACCCAGAAGGGTGCTCAGTTCAGGTGGACTGAGGAGTGTGAGGAGAGCTTTCACAAGCTCAAGTCAGCTTTGAGTACAACTCCGGTATTGATTTTGCCTACGGGTTCAGGTTCTTATACAGTTTACTGTGATGCCTCGAGAGTTGTCCTTGGAGCGGTTTTGATGCAGGATGGTAGGGTGATCGCCTACGCGTCCAGAGAGTTGAAGGTGCACGAGAAGAATTATCCAATGCGCGATCTTGAGCTAGCAGTTATTGTCCACGCCGTGAAGATTTGGCGTCATTATTTATATGGAGTGCATTGTGAGATTTTCACTGATCACCGTAGTTTGCAGCATCTGCTTAAGCATAAGGATTTGAATTTGCGTCAGAGGTGGTGGTTGGAGCTTCTCAAAGACTATGACTTCACTATTTTGTATCATCTGGGAAGGCCAATGTGTTGGCCGATGCCCTGAGTCACAGGGCGAAGAGTTTGGGGAGTTTAGCCTACCTTCCAGTAGCAGAGAGACCTTTAGCAATTGATGTTCAGGCTTTAGCAGGTCAGTTGGTGAGATTGGATCTATTAGAGCCTCCGTGGGTATTGGCTTGTGTAGCCTCTAGGTCTTCTCTTTATGATCAAATTAGAGCACGCTAGTATGATGATCCATATTTCCTTGTTCTTCAGAACAGGGTCTGTCACGGTGATTCCAGGTATGTGGTTATTGGTGATGATGGGGTCATGAGGATGCAGGGCCAGATTTGTGTGCCCAATGTGCATGGGCTTCGAGATTTAATTTTAGCTGAGGCCCATAGTTCATGGTATTCCACCCATCCGGGTGCTGCAAAGATGTATCAGGATCTGAGACAACATTATTGGTGGAGGCGGATGAAGAGAGATATTATTGAGTTTGTGGCTCGGTGTCTCAACTGTCAGCAGGTTAAGTATGAGCACCAGAGACTAGGGGTGGGCATTCGGTACTTCGGTTCGATATTTAAAATTTCGGTTCGGTATTCGATTTATCAATTAAGTATACCAAAACCATCCAAAAATATTTCGGTACGGTTCGGTATTTCTTATTTTGGTTCGGTACGGTTTCGGTTTAAACAAAATCTATGTTATGAGGCTTCTGCTTATTCAAATATGTAGCTCTTCGAATTTTGAAACCAATACAACTTGTATTAAACTGAAAATGGTCAGTCAATCTATTTGTTAAATGGTCTTTATCGAAATAATGCTAGCTAAATATTCAAATTGAAATAGAAGTAGCTATCTTACTTTCTAATTTAATGTTTGCAAAATAAGTCATCGAAAAAGAAACCTTTTTTGTTGATTCTAAATACTTTTCTACTCAATGTTAAAGATATCAATTTCTTTTTTTTTGTTATATTTGTAGTAATACAAGAAATATTAAATTAATAGGTGTCTTGGACTTTTGGGGTGTGGTCTTAAGGTTATTGGGGAAGCCCATTAAAAAAGAAGAAGTTGTGCTCAGACTATACTATTTCGGTATTTCGGTACCAAAATTCCAATACCGTATACCGAACCGAATTACCGAAATACCAAAATTTTCGTACCGAAAAAACCGAAATCGAAAGACTGAATTAATTTGGTTCAGTTCGGAATTCGATTTTTCAAATTTTATGCCCACCCATGCCAGAGACCAGGTGGATTGCTTCAGAGATTTGATATTCCAGAGTGGAAGTGGGAGAGAGTCACGATGGACTTCGTAGTTGGACTCCCACGGACTTCGAAGAGGTTTAATGCTATATGGGTTATTGTGGATCGGCTAACCAAGTCCGCGCACTTCATTCCTGTTGGTACTACTTATTCTTCAGAGCGATTAGCTGAGATTTATGTCAGAGATTTTCCGATTGCATGGGGTTCCAATTTCTATCATTTCTGACAGAGGTACTCAGTTCACATCCTAGTTTTGGAGAGCCGTATAGAGAGAGTTGGGTACTCAGGTCGAGTTGAGCACAACATTTCATCCTCAGACCCACGGGCAGTAGGAGAGTACTATTCATGGGACCAGTTTCTGCCACTCGTGGAGTTTTCTTATAATAATATTTATCAGTCGAGTATCTAGATGGCTCCGTATGACGATTTATATGGTAGGAGGTGCAGATCTCCAGTGGGCTGGTTTGAGCCGACGAGGCTAGTCTATTGAGCACAGACTTGGTTTAGGATGCGTTGGGTAAGGTGAAGTTGATTCAGGAGCGGCTTCGCATGACACAGTCTAGGCAGAAAAGTTATGCGGACGGGATAGTCCGAGATGTGTCTTTCATGGTTGGGGAGAAAGTGCTGCTGAAGGTGTCACTTATGAAGGGTTTTATGAGGTTCGAAAAGAGGGGAAAGCTGAGTCCCAGGTTTATTGTGCCTTTTGAGGTGCTTCAAAGGATTAGGGAAGTGGCTTATAGACTTGCAATGCCTCCCAGCTTATCGAGTATTCATCCGGTGTTCCATGTTTCGATGCTCCGAAAGTATGTTGTTGACCCGTCGCATGTTTTGGACTTCAGCACGGTTTAGCTCGAGAGTGATATGTCATATGAGGTAGAGCCAGTGGCTATTTTGGGTCGCCATGTCAGACGGTTGAGATCTAAGGATATAGCATCAGTGAAGGTTAAGTGGAGAGGACAACTGGTGGAGGATGTCACCTGGGAGACCGAGCGGGAGATGAAGAGCAGATATCCTCACTTATTCGAGACTCCAGGTATGTTTCTAGACCTGTTCGAGGACGAACTTTTATTTAAGAGAGGAAGGATGTAACGACCCTGCCGGTCATTCCGTTTTATTAGCCCCGTTTCCCCCATTTCTTCTTTATCATATGTTGCTTAGCCTATTTATGTTGTGTTGGGTCGGTTGGTTCAGGTTCAGAGTGGTCGTGGTTAGAATTGAGACACTTAGTCTCTTAATATAGCTCAATAGTTGAAAAAGTCAACCATTAGTTGACTTATTGGTAAACGACCTTGGAATGTGGATTTTATGGCTTGGATAGCTTCGTTAGGTGATTTTGGACTTAGGAGTGTGTTCGTAATGAAGTTTTGATGTACGGTGTAGAATTAGGCTTAAATTGGCGAAAGTGAGTTTTTGGCGATTTCCGGTCGGCAGTGGAAAATAGGCTATAGGGGTCGGAATGGAATTCCGACAGTTGGAACAGGTTCGTAATGTCATTTTGGATATTTGTGAAAACTTTCAAGTCAATCAAATGTGGTTTGGTTGGTTTCGACATCATTGACAAAATTTAGAAGTTTTAAAGTTCATAGGTTTGAATTTGATGTAATTTTGGTGTTTTGTGTTGTTTTTGGTGTTTCTAGGGCTCGACTAAGTCTGAATGATGCTATGGGGTGTGTTGATATGTTTTCTTGGTGCCCCGAGGGACTCGGGATTGATTTCGGATGGTTAGCGAAGGTTTGGACTTAGGAAATTTGCAGCAAATAGCTGCTGGTGTAAATCTACTGGTGTGGCCGCACCTACGACGTCACGACCCCAAATCCAGGCCAGCCATGATGGAGCCTATTATGGAACTAGGCCAGCCAAAACCCAAACTCGAATCATAATAAGCTTCCCTTTTACATCTTTACTATATCGATTACCCATAAAAGTTTCCTTTAAACATTTAGATAACAGTTAAATCTATACTGAACATTAAATACAACCCCCGACAACACGGAGTCACTGGTCATGAGCATCTACATAACATATACAACTTGACGAAAATAAATACAATAATAGTAAGCAGGAGAGGGAGTAGGACTGCGGACGCATGCAGCTACCTTGCAAACCTCCGAGAATCTCTGGAACAGATAGATAGCTCACCCTGCCCTAACACCTGAATCTGCACACAAGTTGCATGAAGTAATGTCAGTATGCCAACTCAGTAGTAATGAAAATAAATCAGGTCTGAGCAGCAAAAAACACATAAAATCAATATCATCAAATCACAAGATGCACAACCTTTCTTTCCAACAGTAGAACATAGATATGTGAAATCATCATGCCTTAAAATCAACTTCAGAAAAGTCCTTTAAAGAATGCATAGTTTTAACAACTTCAAACCGAAAGATTTAGTATGAAAATGAATGTAGTAAAATCATCAGTAGCCCCTCGGGCAAAACATGTATCATAATCATCCCCTCGGGCATGCCTCACAGTCACTCAACACCTCACAATCACTCGTGCCTCCCAATCACTCGTCACTCAGCCTGCCAATCACTCATCACTCGGCACTCAGTGCGCTCACTAGGGGTGTGTACAGACTCCGGAGGGTCTCCTTCAGCCCAAGTGCTAACACCTCACCATCACTCTTGGCCCTCAGCCCCACTCAGCACCTCACCATCACTCTGGCCCTCGGCCACACTCAACAGAACCACTCGAAGGGCCCTCATGCGAATCAGTAAAATAGGGTACTCGAACCAAAACATCAGTTTAAATCTCAAAGTGGTGTAAATCATGTTGAGTTTCGAAAACAGTATGCACAATGCAGCTGAGAGAAATCATCAATACATAGTGAGGAAAAACAGTAGTAAAAATCCCCCAAGGGGTCTAAACAGATCGGCACGAGGCCCCAAACATGGCTTATAGCCCAAATATTTCAACAATCTTTAGAATATGATTTAACATAAGGTTTTGAGTAAATATGCAACTCATTAGTTTCCGCGGAGAGGACCTAGTCCAATCCAAAAATCAGTACGCACCACATACTCGTCATCCGACATGTGCGCCTTTCTAAAATCAGTGAGAAAATATATAGTCTGGGGTTCCATACCCTCAGGACAAGATTTATAACCATTACCTACCTCTAACGGGCCACAACACTAGTCTGCTATGCTCAAGCCCCTCAAATTGGATCCCGATTTCTCTGAATCTAGCCAAAATTAGTTCAACATCATTAATATATACTCAAGAAACACAACCCAATCGAAAATTATCAAATTATACAAGAATCTCCAAATTCGGCCAAACCCGAGCCCCGGGACCACGTCTCCAAATTCTAAACTTTGCCTCATCGGAATCCTCATCCTCCCACGATTCTATAGATACCAAGAACACTAAAATCGGACCACAATTGCCCACTAAAATTGCGAAAAGAAATTCCGACCTCCTTCCTCCCATTTTCCAAACTTTTTTACTTTAATTCTTCAGATAAAAGCCAAATCCGAATCTAAATAGCATAGAAATGATGTTAATAACCCGAGAACTTACTTTTCCTGAAGAATCACGAATCCCCTCTCCAATTTGCCTTCAAAGGACCTCCTCTCGCATGCAAAAATGGTGAAATGAAATGAATTTCACGGATGCCTCTTATACACTGTTTATGCCAGCATTTCCGCACCTGCGCACACTTGGTCGCACCTGCGGACCCGCACCTGCGATCCCGGGTGTGCACCTGCGGAATTCCACTTAACGGACCAATTCCGCACCTGCATCCAATCCTCCGCACCAGCGGCTTCGCAGGTGCGGCCAAAACTTCGCACCTGCAGAAATTCTCCTGCCTAGCCTTTTTCGCACCTGCACATTGCCTGTCGCACCTGCGGCTACCCATCCGCAGGTGCGGCCAACACGAGAAATCACACCAGCAACTATTTCTGCAAATTTTCCAAGTTCAAAACCCCGCTAACCATCCGAAATCAATCCCGAGCCCTCGGGGCCCCAACCAAACATACCAACACACCCCATAGCATTATTCCAACTTAGTCGAGCCTTCAAAAAACCCAAAACAACATGAAAACACAAAAATTACATCAAACTCAAGCCTATGAACTTTGAAACTTCCAAATTTTGCCAACTACGCCGAAACCAACCAAAACACCTCCGATTGACCTGAAATTTTGCACACATACACAAAATGAATTACGGACCTGTTCCAACTTTCGAAATTCTATGCCGACCCTGATAGCCTATTTTCCACTGCCGACCGAATGTCGCCAAAAACTAACTTTCGCCAATTCAATCCTAATTCTACACCGCCATCAAAAAAATATTCTGAACACACTCCTAAGTTCCAAATCACCTAACGAAGCTATCCGAGCCATAAAATCCGCATTCCGAGGTCGTTTACCAATAAGTCAATTCTCAGTTGACTTTCTCAACTATTAGGCTACCTTGAGAGACTAATTGCCTAAATTCTCGTCATGACCACTCTGAACCCGAACCAACCGACCTAACACACATAAATGAAGCTGAACCACATAAAATGAAGCAGAAACGGGGGAAACGGGGCTAGATTCTCGGAACGACCGGCCGGGACGTTACATCCTCCCCCACTTAAACATACGTTTGTCCTTGAACGTGCCAAGAGTTGTTCTTCACTACTATCAAATTGCTATGCATCTTACGATGCACATACCCGGGGGTGATCCCACATCACCCTATCTCATATAGGTCTAATAACACAATACCATTGAAATTTTGAAATCCAAATCCTGGCCCATAATCCGTCGAACCAAATTCCCACTTCTGAAATGATATACAAGATCAAAATTTCCATAACTATGAGCCGAACATGCTGAATCAAGCTCTATACGTACCCCAGATGAAATAACATAATACACCGCGTGACTCAAACACTCATAGCGATAACTCTTAGTCACAATAACTGATCAGAACAACCCAGTACCAGTACATAACCTTTTATCAAGAAATGCCTCGCTCTAACACTTCCATATACTGCCGATGATGAAGAAGCACGTAGAACTAACAACCATTCGTCCGATCAGTCAGACATGAAACTCCCCCTTCCCAAACAGGAATTATAGCAGATTTTGAAGCCGAATAACGATATTTATCCTTCCAACTATGCTGTAGAAAATTCCAAAAATATTCATTCTAGGTCCAATGACCTCCTCCCATCCATCACAACCATCCTGATAACATGACACTAACCATTCGGCACATCGTTACAATTCGAAGCCAAAACATGTGCAACTTGGGCACTTAACAGCAACATCCCAATGAAATCAACTTATATAAAAGATCCACACGAGAGGACTATCCTGCCATTAAAAATTACCATCACCATATATGCTAACAGCCTGGCACACACCGTAAGAATCAAAACACATGACTCCAATACCAAAGGTCATACCCCTACATAACTCTGCTACATTGCGCGATCTTATCCAACTGCTGGTCCACTTGAAATATTTCAAGACACCTTGCCCAAAATCAATAATCGTTCGAAATTCGCCATCAGGAACTCAAAATGCATATCCATAACCACGGGGAAAATCGGACGATACCATGCCACCCGAAACAGAGGGTATATAACCAACAAGCCTCAATGCCGCAACACCCAAATTACTTACCTTACTCAAATCTAGCTATAGAGCCTAGTTAGAACCGCACCATATGTGCATATAACCAATAATCACCCCTCCACGCAACACCGAAGGGTAACTCATAGGTCACTCTAGAACCTGAATAAACTCAATCACAATCGAATGGTACATTCCTCAATAGTGGAAATTCGGAGCCAACAATTCCGACCCGGTGCAGAACACACTCCCATATTAGCCTATCAGTAACCCTAAATTAACTCTGATCACCCACAACAGGTAGACAACTTACCAAAAAGTTGATAATGACAGAATCATGGTGCATACTAACATCCGACTGCTCAACTCGCATCTTCACAGTTCACTTCCACAAATATCATGTTTATGAGAACTCTCAGTCTCGAAGTCCATGAAATGTACGGATTACCGTATCTGATCACAACTCCACCGCTTGAATACATAACACATCCCAAATACTCACTCATTCCACGAGGGATACCCCTATAATTCTCCCATTCACCAAGCAACCTTGAATATCAACAGTCGATCCAGCAATAGGGCACCGCGATACCAATGAAGTACCCTTAAATCAAACACATTGCTCGTTCCGAAATATATATACCCTCATCACGTCGTACCAATTGGTGATATCATCTACCTAGTCATCTGAAATTACCCATGCTGCCTAAGAATTATGATCTTCCTTCCAGAACCGAACCGTGACCTCACATAAGCAAATCTCAACTCTACCCAACATACCGCACACGCCATGCCAACCTAGGAAAAATATGGGAACTCCATGGTCCCTTCCGAGCCACAAGCAACTACGTACCCAACTAGCCAAGAACTTCCATTTGATCCCATTTGGAAACAAACTCACTACACGCCATAAGAAAATATGCACCCTTAACCATCAGAACTGAACTCTTCTAACTCAACCAAACTACGCAGGCCACCAGAAATCCAAGAGCATTGCTAAGATACACCCGAAAAACTCATCACCTTATGAACACCCAAAGAACTAATTGTATCCCTCACCATGTCGATCCGACCTACTACCAAGTTTCCCTATTTACCCTAGTTTCTTCTGACTTACCTTGAAATTGACACTTCTTGCTGCCGTAATACCACAAATTTGCAACCCCGACTCACCACACTCGACCCAAGCACAAAACCATACCGTCTAAGGCTCATAAGCGACTAATACTCCCTCGATCATCCCCTAATGCACCACATTAGAAAAACTTACCCTGAAGAGACTTCCTGCAAATCTAAAGCCATTACCTTCACCTTCTTGATACTGATATGTAGAATACCACAATTCTTGACATCCTCTAACATAAATCTCAATCACACTGACCAACTAGACAGAATCGACCTAACGAAAATCTCAGCAATCAACCCACAAAATGAATCTGGCCTCAAGTCCTCCAGACTGGCCCATTACCAACATGCCAAAATCACATCTTATCCATGGAAGCCACAAGCCGTCGATGGACAGCTGATACCAGATGCTCTCTTGCGCGCTCGAACACATGGAAGGAATTCAAGTGTTACGCTCTTCGATGAATACAATGGATTCGCACGACAAGAATTTTAAAAATGTGAGATTTTCCTAAGGGTTCCGCAGCCTCTCAAAGATAAGTACAGACGTCTCTGTACCGATCCGTAATACTCTACTAAACCTGCTTATGACCGGTGAGTCCTATGTAACCTAGTGCTCTGATACCAAGCTGTCACGACCCCAAATCCAGGCCAGTCGTGATGGCGCCTATCATGGAACTAGGCCAGCCAAAACCCAAACTCGAATCATAATAAGCTTCCCTTTTACATCTTTACTATAAAGATTACCCATAAAAGTTTCCTTTAAACATTTATTAAAAAGTTAAATCTATACCGAACATTAAATACAACCCCCGAGAACCCGGAGGCACTGGTCATGAGCATCTACATAAAATATACAACTCGACAAAAATAAATACTATAATTGTAAGCAGGAGAGGGAGAAAGACTGCGGACGCATGCAGCTACCTTGCAAACCTTCGAGAATCTCTAGAACGGATAGACAACTCACTTGCCCAAACACTTGAATTTGCACACAAGGTGCAGAGAGTAATGTGAGTACGCCAACTCAGTAGTAATGAAAATAAATCAGGTTTGAGCAACAAGAAACACATAAAATTAATGTCATCAAATCACAAGATGCAAAACCTTTATTTCCAACAGTATAACATAGATGTGTGAAATCATCATGACTTAAAATCAACTTCAGAAAAGTCCTTTAAAAAATTCATAGTTTTAACAACTTCAAACCGAAAGATTTAGTATGAAAATGAATGTAGTAAAATCTTCAGTAGCCCCTCGGGCAAAACATGTATCATAATCATCCCATCGGGTATGCCTCACAGTCAATCGGCACCTCACAATTACTCATGCCTCCCTATCACTAGTCGATCGGCACTCGATGCGCTCACTAGGGGTGTGTACAGACTCCGGAGGAGATCCTTCAGCCCAAGCGCTAATATCACTCAGCACCTGTCCCTCGGCCACACTCAGCACCTCACCATCACTCTGGCCCTCGGCCATACTTAGTAGAACCACGCGAAAGGCCCCACGGGCAAATCAGTAAAATAGGGTACTCGACCCAAAACATCAGTTTAAATCTCAAAGTGGTGTAAATCATCCTGAGTTTCGAAAACAATATGCACAATGTAGCTGAGTGAAATCATCAATACATAGTGAGGAAAAACAACAGTGAAAATCCCCAAAGGGGTCTAAATAGATCGGCACGAGGCCCCAAACACGGCTTATAGCCCAAATATTTCAACAATATTTAGAAAATGATTTAACATAAGGTTTTGAGTAAATATGCAACTCATTAGTTGCCGCGTAGAGGACCTAGTCCAGTCCAAAAATCAGTATGCGCCATATACTCGTCATCCGACATGTGCGCCTTTCTAAAATCAGTGAGAAAATATGTAGTCCGGGTTCCATACCCTCAGGACAAGATTTATAACCATTACTTACCTCTACCAGGCCACAACACTAGTCCGCTATGCTCAGCCCCTCAAATTGGCTACTGATTTCTCCGAATCTTGCAAAAATCAGTTCAACACCATTAATATATACTCAAGGAACACAACCCAATAAAAATTATGAAATTATACCAGAATCTCGAAATTCTGCCAAACCCGAGCCTCAGTCCCATGTCTCAGAATTTGATAAAATTTGTATCATTATAATCTCGTCCTCCCACGATTCTATACATACCAAAAATACTAAAATCGGACCACAATTGCCCACTAAAATTGCCAAAAGAAATTCCCAACTCCTTCCTCCCATTTTTCGAACTTTTTTTACTTTAATTCTTCAAATACAAGCCCTATCCGAATCTAAATAGCATAGAAATGATGTTAATAACCTGAGAACATACCTTTCCTGAAGAATCACGAATTCTCTCTCCAATTTGCCTTTAAAGGAGCTCCTCTCGCATGCAAAAATGGTGAAATGAAATGAATTTCACGGATGACTCGTATACACTGTTTCTTCCAGCATTTCCGCACCTGCGGACACTTGGTCGCACCTGGGGTCCCAAGTGCGCACCTGCAAAATCCCACTTAACGGACCAATTCTGCACCTGCGCCCAATCCTCTGCACCTGCAGGTTTGCAGGTGCGGCCAAAACTTCGCACCTGCGAAAATTCCGCTGCCTAGACTTTTTCGCACCTGCGCATTGCCCATCGCACTTGCGACATCGCACCTGCGGCCAACACCAGAAATCACACCAGTAGCTATTTCTGCAAATTTTCCAAGTTCAAAACCCCGCTAACAATCCGAAATCAACCCCGAGCCCCTCGGGGCCCTAACCAAACATACCAACACACCCCATAGCATTATTAAAACTTAGTCAAGCCTTCGGAACACCAAAAACAACACGAAAACACCAAAATTACATCAAATTCAAGCCTATGAACTTTGAAGCTTCCAAATTTCGCCAACTACGCCGAAACAAACCAAAACCCCTCTGATTGGCCTGAAATTTTGCACACATACTCAAAATGACATTACAGACCTGTTCCAACTTCCGGAATTCTATTCCGACCCTGATAGCCTATTTTCCACTACCGACCGGAAATCGCCAAAAACTAACTTTCGCCAATTCAAGCCTAATTCCACACCGGACATCACAAAAATATTCTGAACACACTCCTAAGTCCCAATTCACCTAAGGAAGATATCTGAGCCATAAAATCTGTATTCCGAGGTCGTTTACCAATAAGTGAATTCTCAGTTGACTTTATCAACTATTAGGCTACCTTGAGAGACTAATTGCCTAAATTCTCATCATGACCACTCTGAACCCGAACCAACCGACCCAACACACATAAATGAAGCTGAACCATATAAAATGAAGCAGAAACGGGTGAAACGGGGCTAAATTCTCAAACGACCGATCGGGTCATTACATACGGATGGGGAGCCGCAGGTGCAATGCCACGGGTGCGAAGGACCTTGCGCATGTGTGAAAAGAGGCTAGGCAGGAGGAATCTGCAGATGCGAAGCATGGCCGCACCTGCGAAGCCGCAGGTGCGGAAAAAGGACTCGCAGGTGCGAGAATTGGACTGTTAGTAGGATTTCGCAGGTGCGCACCTGGGACCGCAGGTGCGCACCTGGGACCGCAGGTGCGACTAATTGTCCGCAGGTGCGAATTTACTGGGCAGAACAGTATAAATAGGTACCTCCGCAAATATTTTGTCATTTCTTCCATTGTTGCATGCGGGTTGAGATTGTTTGAGAGAAAATTGAAGGGGGAATTCGAAGGTCTTCAGTGGAGGTAAGTTCGCGGACTATAAAACTCGTTTCTATGTTATTTTTTAATGGATTAGGCTTGTAATTTGAAGGATTAAAGTGGAAAAAGTTGGGAAAAATGGGGAGGAAACTTGAAAATTCTTTTGGTGATTTGAGTGGGCAATTATGGTCCGATGTGGGCTCGGGACTCGATTTTTGCCGAATTTCGAGAATCGTGTTAAAATTTATATCTTTCGATTGGGTTTTGTTACATTAGCGCATATTAATGATATTAATCTGATTTTGGTTAGGTTCGGAGCATTTGGGAGCCAATTCGAGGGGCAAGCACATCACAGAGTAGCTTTTGGGTTGTTTTGAGGTAAGTAACGATCGTAACTATAAACCTGAGGGTACGACACCCCGTTATTTGAAATTTTGTTGATAAATGAGGTGACGCACACACTAGGTGATGAGCGTGGGGGCGTGCACCGATAGGGATTCTGACTTGGTCCGTTCCGTAGCGACTATTAAGCCGCGTATTCGATTTGAAACCTTACGACATCTTGTCTTTCAGAAGTTTATACTTGTATATGGGCCGTGAGACATTTTTGGGGCCTTGTGACGATCTGTTTAGACCCTCAGGGATATTTTCCATATTTGGGGCCTTGTGCCGACCTGTTTAGACATCCAGGGGTACTTTTACACTATTCTACCACTATCCTGATAGAACAATTGTGAACTCAGTCATATTTCCTACTTGTTGTTATTTTCACTGTTATCACACTACTTTTAAAACTCTGAAAAGTATTTTGGGCTGAGTCCTGTGAGTTGAGATGAATTGCCCAAGTGGCTGGTGAAGGTGACTGAGTCAGGCCGAGAGCCGAGTATGTGAGCATCGCTATGGATCGGGCTGCACGTCGTAGCAGTATATATGGGTTAGGCCGAGCGTCGAGTATGTGCGGATAGTTATGGGACGGGCTGCACGCCACATCAATATATATGTTATATATTACATATGGGTCGGACTGCACGCCGCAACAATATAGATTATATATATATATATATATATATATATATATATATATGGATCGGCCTGCACGCCGCAGCAATATATGTTATATATGGATCGGGCTGCACGCTGCAGCAGATATAGAGCTTGGGCTGAAGGAGCCCCTCCTAGAGTCTGTACACCCCCAGTGAGCACAGTCGACTATTATATGGATCAGGCTGCACGCCGTAACGTATGTTATATATGGATCGGGCTGCACGTCGCACCACTATAAATAGTATATATATATATATATATATATATATATATATATATATATATATATATATATATATATATATATATATATATATATATATATATATGTATATATATATATATATATGTATGTAGTGGAGCGGGCCGCCGTCGTAGCAATTGTGTGCGTTCATGGTACTTGCTGAGTACGAGTATTTAAGTGAGAGCATGAGATACTGATAGTGGAGTCACGAGTGACCGAGAGGCCTTATTGTGAGTGACAATGTGCCCGAGGGGCTTATATTTTATGCAAATGCTGTTTACTCTTCTTTTCACCGAGCCTCTGATAATAAATGTTGGATAAATATTTTTATACGAGATTTTTAAATGGAAATCGGAGTTTTATGAAATATTTGAAATGGTAGATTCCTGACTTAATTTATTCATT
The DNA here is from genome assembly GCA_005239505.1 of Nicotiana paniculata. Classification (NCBI taxonomy): domain Eukaryota; kingdom Viridiplantae; phylum Streptophyta; class Magnoliopsida; order Solanales; family Solanaceae; genus Nicotiana; species Nicotiana paniculata. Next base: position 3,982 of record MDKI01172968.1, on the reverse strand, counting down.
TCCACTGTTATTCATTATATGGATCTACACGATTTAAATGCTCGTCACTACACTCAAGTTTTTTAGTTACATTGATTACTTACTGAGTTGGCGTGCTCATGTTACTCCCTGCACCTCCGTGTGCAGATCCAGGTACCGGACCATCTCACTAGTTGATTTCTGGACGAGCTTGGAGTTGTTCGAGGATTGAGGTAGCTGCTTAGCGTCCCCAGCTCACCTCCTTTCCTTCCCTCAGATCATAGTTTCTTTTGGTCGTTCCCAGCTCACCTCCTTTCCTTCCCTCAGATCATAGTTTCTTTTTGTCTTTTGTACCTCAGACTTTTGTTGTAGCAAGCCACTATGTTTTACATTGTATTTTCAGTCTTAGATGCTCATGAGAGTTGACTCCAGGTTTTGGGAAAGTATGTATTTTGTTTCATCTCATTCTGCGATTTTTTTTTTAAATCTGCGAATTTCTTGGGAAATTATGATATATATATATTGAACCCTTATCCTTATAGTGCCGTATGCGCATCAATATTACATCATAATAATAACTCGGACCACAAGTGCCCTTATGCCACAACTTGCCAAAAAATCAACAATATCAATGTTTTCACAACAATTGCCCGTGGCTCAACTACAATGTGTACAAGAATATCAACAATAAAATGAATTTAAATTTCTCAAGAAGAAAGATATCTCAACAATTCACAACTTCGCCTCAATGTGATAACGACTTTCACAACTTCAACACAAATAATTAAACACTGAAAGAGACAATGTGTAACCATGATATTAAATAAGAATAACTCATAATGGGAGAGATAACATGTAAGGATGACTAATAAGGATAATCAACAATGGAAAGATAACATGTAACAATACCTTCAAATAATGACAAATTAATAATGGAATACCTAACATGTAATTGATGACTTCAAATAATGACAAATCACCAATGGAAGAGCTAGCATGTAATAATGAGTTCGAATAATGATAAATCAACAATGGAAGGGATAACATGTAACAACAAAATAGGCAACAACTTCAAGTAAAGAATAAGAGAAAAATATCAAGTAAGGTGTAGAACAAGCGTTAACAAAGTCATTTAAGGCATGTACGGATAGACTAACACAAGTAAAAGTAAATTAACTATGAGAATTTAAACATGATATGACAATTCAATTAAGGCATGGAAAGGGTCTAAGTAGCCTAGGAAAACCAATTACCACAAACAACCCGTGTACCCACTCGTCACCTTGCATACACGACTTTCACATAACACAAATACGCAACCAATCCTAAATTCGAAGGGGCAGTTCACCCGCACAAAGATAGGCAAGATACTTGGCTTGCCCCTTTTTTCTCGCGAAAGCGGGTTTCAACATGTGACAACCCTTTTAAATGGGTATTAAAAGAGAAGAGTCACCACCTAATGATTTTAAGCTGCGTTAGGACACCTATTACTCAAATAACTCTGTTTGACTAGTCAACGCCACCAAAGATCAAGTAAAAGGCTCAAGTTACCTAAAAGAGAAGGTGTCTAGGCCTTCAGCAATTCTCACACAGCATACCCATACCTCTAACAAGGAGCCATATTCACCATATTCACACAAGTAGTGATATGCAAAGTATTGCACCATTTAAAACAACCAACTTAGATATACAACAGATAATAGGAGGGAAAGGGGTGAATAAGTGTAGTTTAAGTTTCAGAGAATGACTAAGGATCCAAATCCTAGTGTGTTAGAGTTCACAAGGGCCTCAAATTGACCCCGCAGTTCTCATACTAGGGAGGTCGGTAGAAAAACCTAGGTAGCCTAGGCTTTCAGCCGGCTAAGAATAAGAAATTCAAGAGAGCATCAGTGAAAAGTGAAAGAGAGTGGACAATGGTTGAGAGACAGTAATTGAGGGATACACTTATATCTTAAAAAAATGACATAGAAATGTTGTGCATATAGAGCAACTAATCAAACATCTCATAGAATTTGGAAACAAGTTTAGTAAGGATTTAGAAGTAGGTTTAACACTTAGCAAATAGGCAGTCACGTATTGGCAGAGTTAGCAAAATAACAAGTTTGTAGGAATAACAAAGATCATCATCCAAATCATGTTAAGTATATATCCTGATGTTATAAGATAGCCATGTTATCTTCACATCAGGCAACAGAACAACATTTAGACATGATAGGGAAGCACAGATGACAACTACTAGTGAATCAATTGAGCCAAAAACATTCTGAGGGGTATATTAACTGGGAACTAGTAATGGTTAATAGAACAAGATCTTGACACATAATTAAAACATACTACATAGGCAAGATAATCATTACAGAGTTTCAGAACAGAATGGGAAAACAAGCTCATGTCAGATAGTAAATGTAAAAATTCAGGTTTTGAACACAATAGACTAATTAACTAAAGTACAAATTATGCAGATGAAACATATTCAAATAACATAATTGACCTTTTGAGCAGAACTAACCACTAGAGGGATGCTAACAAGTGCTAACGTCACACGTAGTAGTTAAGAACACATTTAAGAGAACCTAAATTACTCGAATTAGGTTTAGGCATGTTTCAAACTAGCAACATTATGTGAAATTAAATGCCAAAGAGAACTAAAGTTGAGGTAAAGCAAACATAATTGGACACAAGAATAACCCAGAAATGCATTAAGCTATGAACTTCAGGAGTGAGAACATATGCGAATTATAGACATATAAGAATGAAATTGCAAATGTCCACTAACTCACCAGTTAAACAAACAATAATAGAGAGCAAAATTTCCACAAGCATCCATAATCTCAATGCGTCAGATTTCCCAAGAGCTCTGAAATAACTCCGAGCAATACTCGCACCAAGAGAAGGTTGAATAACAGAGTCTTAGTGGCCTTGGCTTTCAGCCAGCCAAAACAGAATACAGAACAAGAGTATAGCAAAAGCTCATTTTTTAGTGAAAAATATGTGGATTAAAGTCTTTTCAAAGGGGAATGGAGAGGGGTTTATATAATGATAGAAATTGAACAAGTAAACAAGGAAAACCGTAAAATTAAAAAAAAAATAAGGAAGTAATAATATACAGAATCAATAAAAATCGGATTAAAAAAAAATAGGTAAACCCTAGTTGACAGAAATCGAGGATTGGCCGGAAACCTTGGCTAATCAGGCCCGTATAGCCATGGTCGTGATGTACACGGACTAAATATTGTCTAAATTCAAGCGGTTGAAGTGGAATGACCGGATTCTGAGAGATAGTAATTTCCATGTTTAGGAAAGTACTAGGTGATACCATATATTTGTAGGGAATAATGAGATAACACACAAAAGGCAAGAAAATCATGGAAAAATCCATGGTTGGGACGGATTTGGAGAGTTTTGGGAAGGCGGCTAGGGTTTTGTGGAGAGGAGAGGAGAGGATACAAATGCGGCGTCTTAGGGGTAATGGGGTTAGGGTTTCTGGGTTGGGTAATTAAACGGAGGGGTTGATTGTGGGCCGTTGATCTCTTAAGATCAATGACCAGGATTAAAAAGGGGTTGGGACGGGTCGTTTGAAACGGGTATCGACCGGGTTAATTAAATGGGTCGTTCGGTTGGTGATTCTTATGCTGGGCCAAAGGCATTGAGCCAAGGTTTTTGTCCGAAAATTATCCCTATATTGGGCTAATAATTAAATACATAAAAATTATTTAAAAATAATTTATAAAAATAATTAATAGATAATAAAAATATACAAAAGATGATTTTAGCCCAAATAATGTAAACAATATTATTATGGATAACATATAGGCTATTATTATAAAATAGCCTAAAATATAAAATATAATTATACAAAATAAAGAAAAACATTTTGAAGCGTATATATGGATGCAAAATAATAAATTTTGATGATTGTGTCATCACAAAATAATTTAAAGGGAAATTTATAATATTGAATGATTTAAATGCAAGAAAAATTGATTTTGAAGTTTTAAAATTATGAAAAATTATGGAAAATGCT
>ML307442.1:0-51554 GCA_005239505.1 Nicotiana paniculata | reverse complement strand
GTTACTTTCCTTGCTGAATTCGACTTCAATTAATCAGATCAGTTTGCAACCTTTTCTCATTAGAAGACGATCTCTTGGTTCATTGATATTTCATATTCAAAACATTTCCTAAGCATATACGGTTCATGTGCCAGCTAGTTAGTTCAAGTTGTGTGCTCTGATGGACCTGGTTCAACTGGTCAGCTTTTTGTCAATCTTCAAAACTATGCAGTGACATGGGTCAACAATTAGCAATGTGTAAATGTTGAACACTGTTTTCGATCTTTTGCGTAAAGCTTGTTCGGGTGGTTGTTACCTACTGTATTATATAGTATTATTATTTTAAATACAATATTTATTTTGGTTGTCACTTAAATTTTATTGTATCGTATTGTTAAATCCGTCGTTACGTAACGATGAAAAGTGTTACTTTCTGTAATGACCGATTTGAGGTGGTCGTGTCGTTACCTTATCTTTTTATCTTATCTTGCCCTTTACTATTATTGAATAATCTTTTATTCTATATTTTTTTATATAATAATTCTACTTCGTACCATAATTTTTCTTTATAATACTACAAGTTTATTCTTCGTATTGTTGGTACGTAACATCATGAAACAACGGCAAACGATAATATCTATCCAAACATTATATTCATAAAACGATACAGTACAATATAATATAACACAATAAATACGATACATTATGAAACGATACGTAACAACCATCCAAACAAGCTGTTAGGCAGCATTCGACACTAATTGTAGTTAGATTAATAATTTACGAATTTAATGATATTCATCCTTAACTTCAAAAAATTCAGCAGAAATGCTAAGTGCTTTTGTTGTAGAGTAGAAATGATAATTTAAAAATAATAATATCCCTTTTGTATTTTGGATTCTGTCCTATTCATCCAACGAATCAAGCCTTAACGAGGGGCTTTTGGATAATTTTGTTGGTTTGCTTTTCAAAAAATATTTTTAAATAGCTCTTTCTTAACTAACAACTTGTTAAGATGATTGTTACTTGTTGTGTTGTATTGTATTGTATTGTATTATTACTTTAAATATAATATTAATTTTGATTGTTACTTAAATTTTATTGTATTGTATCGTTAAATCCGTCATTACATAACAATGAAAAGTGTCATTTTATGTAACGACGGATTTAGTGTGGTGATATCGTTACTTTGCTTTTTTTTCTTCTCATTTTGCCCTTCTTTATTATTAAATAATCATATTTTATTCTTTATCCTACTTTTTTATATAATAATTCTACCTCGTATCCTATTTTTTCTTAATAATGTTGCAAGTTTATTCTTCATATTTTTGGTAGAAATATCGTAAAACGATGCTAAACGATACAATCTATTTAAACATTGTATTTATCAAATAATACAATACAATATAATACAATACGATATATTATAAAAAGACATGTAACAACCATCCAAACAAGCTGTAAAATTTTACTTTATACATAAGGGTAGGGAAGGAAATTGCACGAAAGATAAAGTACCCTTTTTTATTTATTATATATTTTTTTAATCGTGGTGTACGGCCCAACTTGCGCACACCTCGACTAATTCTACGAGATACATGTCACCCTCTCACCAGCAACATGTATCACGTAACTCTATCCATCAAGGCTGAACAGACGGACAGAAATCATGAAGTAGTATTTTTTACCTTCGTTTGAATCTTAGACCTCGCGTTTCTCACCCACTTCATTTAAAAAGCCTTTTTAGCATTTTTCCTTACAAGAGAATTTAAAAGTTTTCCTATACAATCTTTTTTTAATTCTAGAAGTCAATACAACAATAACAACATACCCAGTATATTTCTAATAGGTGGGGTATAGGGAGGATAGTCTGTATGAAGATAGAGAACTTGTTTCCAATAGATCCTTGGCTCAGAAAGAAGAAGAAGGAAAGTAGAAGAAGAAGGAAATCAATAAAGGAAGAGAGAAGAAATAGAGGGAGATGAAGAATAAGTAGTACCAAATAATAACAACATGAAATACTATACTTGAGGCAAACAAATACGAAGGGACATGCGTGTTACTAAGACTATCGGTGAGCAACTAAGAAACTCGCAACTACCTGCTAACCTTGTACCCTAATTATTGACCTCCACGCTCTTCTATCAAGGTCATGTTGATCAATGAGCTCAAGCAGCGCCATGTCCTGTCTAATCACCTCTGTTCAACACTTCTTAGGCCTACCTTGACCTCTTTTCAAACTCGCCATGGTCAACCTCTCACACCTCCTAACGGGAGCTTCAATGCTTCTCCTCTTAACATGTCTGAACCATCTCATACTCGACTCCCTTATCTTGTCCTACACAGAGGCTACTCCCCACTTTATCATGGATAGTTTCATTCATAATCTTATTTCTCCTAGTACACCCACACATTCATCTCAATATTCAAATTTCTGCTACTTTTATCTTCTGTATACGGGAATTCTTAATTGTCCAACACTCAGCCCCAACGGTACATAAGTCAATGTTAAACAAAAAAAGAAAAGAAAGGAAAAGGATTATTTTATAGATAATACATTTATAAGAGTTGCTATGATATACACTATGTGGTCAGAATCTCGTGGGGTTTTCCACTGGGGGACCTTCACATCCACATGGCTTATACCGGCCAATTTCTTAAACACACAAATTCAACTCTTCTCTTTTTTCTTTGCTGATTTCAATTGCAAGAAACAATGGAGCTGCGCTGCTTGCACTCACTCATCACCAGCAATATACCTCGAAATGGGTTAGTAGAGAAGCCATTTTTGGGTGGACAGCCTCTTACTTTGATTCAGACTAGTACTAAGAGATACAACCCAAATTCCAAGAACCACAAGTCTCTTCGTTTCAGAGCTCACATTTCAGGTAATGCAATTTTAATTAGATTTTAAAGTTCATAGTTAACTTGTAAAAATGTCAACGGACCTGCTACCACATGCTCAATTTCACTAAAAGGACAGCCCGGTGCACTAAGCTCCCGCTATGCGCGAGTTCAGAAAGGCCGGATCGCAAGAGTCTATCGTACGCGGCATTACCCTATATTTCTGCACGAGGCTGTTTTCCGTGACCTCCTGGTCACATGGCAACAACTTTATCAGTTACGCCAAGGCTCTCCTTCGCATGTTCAAGATTAACTTACATTTTTGTAACGAATATGTAGACACTCACAGCTTGTTTGGATGGTTGTTACATGCTGTATTGTATCATATTGTTAGGTTAATACAATGTTTTGGTGTGGTCGCGTCGTTACATTATTTTTTTCTCTCATCTTGACCTTCTTTATTATTAAATAATCCTATTTTATCATTTATTCTACCTTTTTATGGAGTAATAATTCTACCTCTTATCTTACTTTTTCTTTATAATATTGCAAGTTTATTCTTCGTATTGTTAGTGCATGACATCATGAAACGACAACAATTAATACAATCTATCAAATATTGTTTATATCAAACGGTATACAAACAATAGTATACTATACGATACATAACAACCATCCAAACATGCTGTCAGTCTCTTACCCTTTTAGCAGGCTTAAGAGCAACTGGTTATCTTGTGTAATTGCTTGTTTTCCTACACACAGTAGAAATACTGATAGTGTAGGTAATGTGGCTAAACTTGTTTTCCAAAATGTCTATTTCTCAAAGATGAAATATTAATTAAAAGGGAAAATTGCAATCTGTATCAAATTTCCTTCCAAATGTGTCCTATTTCTTGCTTCAAATCTGTTCAAAAGTTAACTTAAATACAATCTCTAGTCTAGATTTTTTCTCCTTGCATTCTGTAAATTTGGCTCGATGTTCACATAAATACTGGTAACAACGGGAAGTAAAAGGATTTAAACGTCTGATAGTAACTAAATTCTGCTAGCAGTTACTGGAAATGAGGTAAACTTGCAAATGGCAGATGTTCTCAATCAGGAAATTGGTACCTGAATCCAAAGCAGCTTAATGCTTATAGTGAGTCCTAAGTTATTCCTATAAGGCATCATCTAAAATCGAGCGTATCTAGAGGTAGAAACTCCTCAATGTTCAAATAGATTAATTGTTGGGATGTGTAATAAGCCTTTTCTGGATGATCTTTTATTAGCTTTATAAGCATGATTTGGAGAGCTTTTACAGGATGATTACTGATGGCTGGCCTATGGAACCATCTCTAGAAGGAAACAAATTTATTAATTTCTCTATGATATGGTTTAGATGTGCTTAATAAATATGCAACCTTTTAAGTACTGTTATAATTATATGGATATGTGAATGTGCAGCAAAAGTTAGCTCATTGGAACCTGCAAAAGATATCAAATCAAAAGATGGAAATCTTGTTTTTGTTGCCGGTGCAACCGGTAAAGTTGGTTCTCGGACTGTAAGGTTGTGTTTCTTTTTTTCAACATTGACTTCAGATTATATAAATCCAATAAACCTGCTATTAAGTGTGTTTTGCTGAAAGATCAGAATGTTTTCAGGGAGCTTTTGAAATTAGGCTTTAAAGTTCGAGCTGGAGTTCGGAGTGCTCAAAGAGCTCAACCTCTTGTCAAAGTAAGAGTTCTGGCTAGTGGTAACATATTAAATTTACGGGTCAACGTGCATCTAGATCTTTTATGGCTCATCAATTGTTCCTTGTTACAGAGTGTTGAGCAGATGAAACTTGAGAATGCTGCGGGTGGAGGAGCAAAAGGTAAGACTGATGTGGAAGGACAACTGGTAACTGGTTATGGTATTAGCAGTTTAGAGTAAACATGCTTCTTTGGAAAATCACATGTTACATTTGGTCTTTAGCCCAGCTATAGAGAAGCTTGAAATTGTGGAATGCGATTTGGAGAAAATTGATCGGATTAGGCCTGCACTGGGCAATGCATCAATTGTTATATGTTGCATTGGTGCCAGTGAGAAGGAGATCTTTGATGTTAGCGGACCATATCGAATCGATTACCAGGCCACTAAAAACCTTATTGATGCAGGTAAAAAGAATTCTGATTTAAGTTGTCGACTTTCTCATTACTATGCCAACAAGTTGGTCATACTGTCATAATTGTTATACTAGATCTTTTCTCCTCATCTTGTCCTTTTCAATAAGTTCCTACAGAAGCACTTTGTACAGACTAAAATCAGATGTGCTGCCAATAAATTACTCAAACTAACATAAAATGTGCGATAAAAAGTTGATTGTTCCAACCGTGCAGCAACCGTTGCAAAAGTTGACCACTTTATCTTGCTCACATCTTTGGGAACAAACAAGGTCGGTTTTCCTGCAGCCATTCTCAAGTAAGTATGGAATTATTCTGATTCACATGAGAGTCCCCGAAAGATGTATTTGGCTTAAAATATGAATATGATTTTCCTATTTCTTTTGGTATGGAAGTTTGTTTTGGGGAGTACTCATTTGGAAAAGGAAAGCGGAAGAGGCATTGCTTGCAAGTGGGCTTCCTTATACTGTGAGTACTTCTATTTTATGCATTGGAAAGATACAAAAGTGAGGTGATCTGGATTTGTGTGAGCTGAAAATTGTGCTCATATTTCACTCTGGTATTTCAGATTGTGAGACCTGGAGGAATGGAACGTCCTACTGATTCTTACAAAGAAACTCATAATATTACTCTTTCGGAGCAAGATACTTTATTTGGTGGTCAAGTGTCAAACCTTCAGGTTTCTACTAAGCTTTATTTACAATTAGAATCTCTTCATGCATATAGCTCTCTAGCGTAAGTTGCTATGTTATCTGTGTCAACAAAATTTGACATAACATGAAAGTACATTGTAACGTGTAAATTCGATGGGCTTGTGATGTGGTTTACTGTGTACAGAGATAGATAACAGTTTCCATAAATAATTTTCATGTTGGGAATTGCACTAGCTACTGTTTTATATTCTGCTCAGTGAATTTCTTTATTCTTCTATTTTTCCGTATCTCAACTAAAATTATGTATTGACTTCTTAAGGTAAATTACAGGACATAGTGTATAATCCCATTGGTGCACTGAAATGCATGTTATATAAAGGATGCAAAATGGCTAAATGGGCGATGAGCGATTATGAGTTGAAAATCACAATGCATTTTGCTATCTCTAGTGTCATCTAGTAGCATTTTAACTAGGCTGTTAGGGGTATTTCTCTTGTAAACGGTATTTACTTTCTTGAACATTTTATAAAGTCGCATGAGATCTATTGACATTAAGATAAGTGGTTGTAGTAATTGCTAAGTGTCAAAAATCCTATTTATGTAAAGAGCTAGCAATTTTACTGTTAGAAGCTAAGACAACTCTGATTGATTAAATCAGGTGGCAGAACTAATGGCAGTAATGGCAAAAAACCGCAGCCTTTCCTATTGTAAAGTGGTTGAAGTAATTGCAGAAACAACAGCATCATTGACCCCCATGGAGGACCTTCTTGCAAAAATTCCTCCCCAACGTGTTGAGGTATCACCAACCAAGGTAATTTCATATAGTTCTTCAGAGAAAACAGATATGATATTGCCCAAATTGGCTTTGTACATAAATATGATATTGAGGCATTCAATAATCTTTATCAAATATTACTTCATTTTTCTTATTTTGGAAGGAATCTTCTGTTTCACCGATTATTTCTAGGAAGCTGGTGATTTGCAAAAGCCTGCAGCTTCAAGCAGTATTACATCTGAGATCCCAAGCACCTCGCTCGAGAAAGAACCTACTGAAACAAAGTTGAAGGCAGCAGCACCACTCTCTCCATATGCTGCGTAAGCTTGATGGTTTTTATATATTTTCTGTTAGGTGTATATTTCCTCTCCAAATTAACCTAGATGCTTTTTTTTCTTTTTCTGGAAGCTATGAAGATCTAAAGCCACCAACATCTCCTACTCCAACCCCTAGCGTCGGCACAGGCTCGATCAAAGAGAGCAAAGCAGTGGTAGCAAATGAGTCACCACCTTCTTCTTCCGAAATTAATTCTTCCGAAAGCTCAATCCCTGAAACTGTTAGCAAAACTCAACTGACAGACAAAAAGAAAACTACTCCTTCCTCACCTTATATATTGTAAGCTCATTCGCAGCCTCTTGCCTTAATTTTCACTGTTGTTGACTTTATACAAAATGCAAAGACTAGACATTCCAGAATCTTTCAATGAATGTCCCTGAAATATTGCATGTTGTTACTGTTATTATTGCAGTTATGAGGATCTTAAACCGCCTACATCTCCTACCCCAAATCCTCCCGGTGGTAGCCGAGTAAGTGCAAGTGGAGCTGAAGATGGCAAAACCACTACGTCAGCCTCTGTTGTTGTTGACGCTACTTCTGACAAAGCAGAATTGCTGACCGCAAGGCCTTTGTCTCCATACACTGCGTTAAGTCATTTCTGAGTTAATCCAAGTACTTACGCGCAAGTATCGGGTAGCTTATTTGCTGACTGATACTATATTGGCAGTTACGAAGATTTGAAACCACCTACATCTCCAAGTCCAACACCAAGTGGTCCGAAAGCCTCAATATCAGCAGAAACAATATCACAACTTGCTGGAGGCAATGACATCTCACCTAGCATCACTACCATTTCAGCTGAGAAGGATCCTTTGCATACTGTAGCTTTTTGTCATTCTCCCTATCCTTTGTAAGTAGAGATAGGTTTTCTTTCGACACGTTGGACAGCTTTGATGTCTAATTTCTTCAATTATTTTTCTGTTTACACAGAATGGCAGCATTTATTTTGTTGGAATTACTTGTCTAGTCTCTTCTTCCTTAGTTTCTATAGATTGCCGATTTTCTTCTAGTGGAATTTTCTTAGGACAATTTAATCATTACTGACTGATTTTTGTTGCCAGTTATGAAGATTTAAAGCCACCAACCTCCCCAACTCCAACACCAAGTGGTCTGAAAGCCTCACAAACAGTGGAAGTTACATCACCACTTACTGGAGGCAATGATGTGGCAATCGATAGTGCTACCGATTCTACCAAGGAGGATCCTTCAAAAAATTTAGCTTCTTGTCGTTCTCCCTACCCTATGTAAGTAGAGATAGCTTTAACTTAACAGATTTTACTGCATCAATTTTGATTATAACAGGAAAACAGCTATATCTCCTTCATTTTTACCTATTTCAGAATAAGTAAAAGTATCTTTTCAGTAACTTGACCATATATTTTTAGATTTCGAGTCCAGTTTATTGATCAGATCTTTGTCCTGGAAAGAGTAGAAAACAAGATAGAAATGAATCAAGTAAATTACTCGATGTTGAGTCATAATAATCCAGGTTCCATTGATTTTCTTGATGTTATTATATTGTTTGACTCATTTCTGACTTATCTTATGGCTATATCATGANCCCCCCCCCCCCAACCACCACACACACACACATCACCATCACCAAATGCACCAACCGTGACACAGAAAGACAAGACTCAGCTTCCAATAGAAATCAGGGGATAAAAAAGCATGTAAATGCTTTAGAATATACCTCTTTAACCTTCATTACCATGCAAGAGCCCCTTTAGTTGACTCCTTATGCTTTCTTATTCCTACGTTTAGACAAACTCGCCAATGTAGCACTTGATACTAGCCTTAAAGGCTAATGATTTATGTTTAAGATATCTTCAGTCCTCCTGAAGGATGAAGAAATGAGATAAATCCATGCCATGTTTGTCCCATATTTTGCTTCTTTAAGCAGGGCAATCAAACTGAACGTACCGCATTTTCTTGCAATGAACAGGTACGAGGACTTGAAGCCTCCAACTTCTCCAACTCCATCTTTCAAGAAAATGTGAAGGACTTGAATCTTGTCCTGTTTTGCTTCAAGGAATAAATAACTAGTTGCATCTCGGCAAGCCTATCGTGTAATGCATCAACTCAGCATTACAGTTGGAGCAATTTTTGATGTCTTTATTTTGTTCTTTCCCTTGTATTTAACTTGTATTCTGTCGATTGTTTAAGTTCATTAGCATTCAGATGCTATTGTATAAAATCAGACCACATTTCCCTTCTTTATATGTGAAAAAGGGAAGGAAAATTTCCACTCTGTGGTTCACACTTGTATTTGGTTTTACTTTTATTGAAACTCAAAGTAGTGGGTTACAGTGGAGGGAAATGCGCACTAAAGTTTGGCAAAAAAATAGGATCTGTAATACGCTAGAAGGAGGGCTTGAACCTCCGACCTTGTGGTTAACAGCCACACGCTCTAACCAACTGAGCTATTCCAGCTTTGTTTCTAGATTAGGACTATTTATCTATCATATTGTCAAATAATCATAGCATGATAAACTGAAACGATAATCTTTTTCCTTTGTTATTTATCTTTGGCTAACTTTTTGACTGGTCCAACAATGGGGTAAAATGTAATCACTCCGGTCCACTACAAATGATTTTTTCTTGATTTTTTTTTTGTGGTCCAAAATAAGTGATTTTTTCAGATTTCAAGAATGAATTAATTATTTTTTTCTTACATTGCCCTTGAAGTGTTGGGGTATGTGTTAGGAGTGCTTATGTGAAGAGACAGTAAATGTTAATATGGTCAATTTCATTACTAATTAATGTTCAAAGATGAATTTTTTAAAACAATTAAAAAATCACTTATTGTTAACCAGAGGGGTAAAGAATATTGTAAAAATAATGCTTATTACGGATATCCATACAAATGGATAAATCGCTATTCGTAACTAGTGTTAGATTTATCTCTTAAGATAAGAACAATGATAAGTTGGTTAGACTAGTATAAAAACTCAATCATTACACAATACAACTCTCGTTCATTGTTATCGTTTACCTCGAAATACAAGTAACAATTAAATTTATAATGTGGTTATAAGGATATGTGATCTAATTCAATGCCAATTGATAAATAGTTAAATACGTAAAGGAATTAAGCAATTAAAATGGATCAAACAAGTGTAGTAGCAAGTTATCGACCCCAATTTGAATTAGACTCGAGATCAAGTGCCAAGAACAATAAGAGCAACAATAGTAATATGAACAATAAGAGTTAAGAGCGAATAAACGAGCGGAATGCTTTGTATTTCTCAGTAATGACGTAAGTGGTAAGTGCATATGATGATAATAATGATAATTTATTGTCTTACAAATGAACAAGATTCCTCTTGATATAGTAGAGGAATCCTAAATAAGGTATGACTCTACTTTCGGAAGTAAAATACATGATTGATACCATTAACAGTTAATGGTTCTATCGATTCCGAGATTCTCGCCGAGGTTGGTGGTCGATCGCGAACATCTCGTGATTCTGTTACTGTGGTGTCGATTTAGCCTAATCTCGATCCCTTAGTCTTCATATTCTCTGATCCCGAACTTGCTTCGATACCGGCTCATTCTCGAGACATACCCCGAACCCGTAGAATCGGGTATCCTCGATTTTTACCGTAGATAGTCCCCGCGTTTCTTAGAATGAAATGATCAGAAACGATTTGAGTCCCGATTCTTCGATACCTCAACCATGATGTCATACTCATGATGTAAGCGATGAATGTGACCGAAACATCCCGTCGGTTCGGTTCCCAAAAAACCATCAATGCATGTCAGTCGTCAGTTGGCCGCTAGTGGCACCGAACCGCCGTTTTAAACCTATAAATATCAGCTCCTAAATAGATTCAAACTTTACTTTTCTTTGATCGCTAATCCTTGAGTTCACAATCCTTCTTGCTTTCCTCTCATCGCCGCTTACTAAACCACCGTTGTTCCACCGGAACCGCCAGTTCTAAACCTTCATTTTACTCCTTACTCATACGTAAATGGAGAAGACCTATAAAACAGTACCGCAAAAGGAGAAAGCTCCATCTTCTTCCTCCCGGCGGGGCGGCGATAAAACACAGGTAGAACCGGCCGTCCATGAATACGTACCTAGCCCCTGTGTCCTTAAAACTGATTTTAAGGTTAATAACCCCTCATCGGTGTCGGGTCGATGCGAAGATATGTCGGTGTACATGTGTTCATGTCGAGGCCATGAAGAAGGACTGCAGATGGGGTCCAGAGGTGGTGGTGCAAATTCCTACGACTGAAGAGAGAATCACCACACATATGAAGGGGTCCCTGAGTGTTTACACTTACCCTTTCATATTGGGTCCCGTCAACCCCGTGATCTTCGACTTCTGCAAGAGGTACGAGGTCACCCTCAGTCAGTTCCACCGCTTCCTTTGGCTCATAGTGATCATGCTGCGCTTCTACTCCAGTGAGGCCGGGGGGGGGGGGGGGGGGGGGGGGGGTTGGAGTTCACATTGGACTACCTTCTTCGGTCATACAGGCCTCAACTCTATCGAGGGCTAATCAGACTTAACTCCCGAGAAAACAAAGCCCTTTTCTTGAACATCGATGAAGATAAAGATCGAGGTTGGATGAGTCGATTCATACGGGTGAGGACCTGTGATATAATACCCGAAGAAAAGATGTCGTTTCCCGAGGAGTGGAAAGCCAAACGTAAGTGACTTTTTGTTCATTTGGTTTTGTGTCTCTTTCGATCTTGTCTAACATATTTTTTCGACCATACATCCGACCCTTTGGTTCCCGAGGTGGTGCCTGGTTTTGAAGATTGGATCCACAAGCTTGCCTCCACATCGACTCGTGCTGAAAGAGTGTGAAGGGATTTGGCTAAAGGCAAGTGGGAGGCCAAAAGCCATGGTAATGTCCCTTCTTACGTATTTTGAAACAATTACCCCTTTTCTCCATTATTGATCTTCTGTTTATGCAGGCTTGACCAAAGATGCCATTATGAGGCCTACGAGCGAAGGTGGTGAGGCCAGGTCTCCAGTTATGAGGCCGGAAAAGGACAAGAAACTAAAATCCCTCGTAATCTGAGGTCTCCAAACCCAAACCTAGCAGGGTGAGGAGAAAAACAATCAGCCTCTCGGCGGGCGCGGTCCAAACTTTGAGGGACCAGGACGAGGAGGAGGAAGAAGAAGGCTCTTTGGCGTTGATAGCTCACCCCAGAAAGGATATCGAGGTTGCTTCGCATCCTGAGCTGCCGCCTGCTGCAACAGTGCCTCACGTCGAGGAGGCTTTGAAAATAAAATCGGGGGTGATCCCCAAATCTCCTGAGGTCGAGACGGTATCTCTATCATCGAATTCTACACCGGGAAGGGCCGGTTCTAAGACCAGGAGGATCGGATAGAGCGCTCCGAGCAATTCGTTCGGAGCCATGACAATAGGTCAAATGCCTTCCATGCCGGTCTTTTCTGAAGGGGCGATAAGGGATGCCCAAAGGCTGAAGACCCCCGAGATTTGCGGAGGATCTAGCGCTGGTGATCCTTTTCAGGATTGCTTCGTGGGGGTCTATGATGCCTCCGATATCACTGATGATTCGATCCTCATGGCGGAAGCTTAGCGTCTTTTTTCCAAGGTAAGTGCTTGTTGTTTTTTGGTCATTCCTCTTCATTTTTTTCTAAGGTTATTCTTTCTAACTTGTGTTCTTCTTCTTTGTATAGGATTCTGCCAAATTCTGAGCTGACCTTAGTCAGTGCGAGGCTGATCTTTAGAGGGTCTCGAAAGAGAGGAATGCTCAGAAGATTCTTTGTCGCCATAAGGACGAGGTCATAAAGGATCTCCGAGCGGACCTGTCCAAGGCTCATGAGGAGGAGGACGAGTTGGACAAGCAGGTAACCGCCTTATCGATACAGTATGGAATTGACTCCACTGTGGAAGCTAACCCTTCAAAATCTCAGCTGCAACAGAAGGTGGAGAAGATCGTCCGCTTCGGGCGGAGGTCGACCAGGTGAAGACCGACTATGATCGGTGGAAAGCTAGGATGGACCGCCTTGCTGTTGAAAAGGAAGCTGTTTTGGCCAAGTTATCTTTGGAGAAGGCCCGACCCCAAGATCTTAGAGAAAAAGGTTCTGCTCAGGTCAAAAAGTTCGAAGAGCTCGAAGTCGGGCTCAGCGAGGCCAAGGCTGAGATCGGAAAGACTAAGGCCAAGATGGACAAATCCATAGCGTAGTACCGGGCTGATGTCGTAGCTGTTCAAACCCAGCTGAGGGAGGATTCCAATCGGGATAAGTGGCGTAGCGACTTGGCGAAGTGTTAATCCCGGAGGGAAACCCTCGAGAAAATTCATGCTCGAGTTGTTGACCTCTTCGAAGAGATTGCTCGGGAAAAAGAGCTCAAGACCGAAGCCAGGCAGCTCATCTCTTCCGATGATGATGATGATGGCGGGTCCATTAGTGGAGAAGATGGAGGTGAGGCTGCTGAAGAAGATGCCTCCGAAGAAGCTACTCGGGGAGAGGCCAGTATTGAGGGGTCTAGTCCCGATCATAACTAGATTGGAACTTCGTTTTCTTTTTCTTTCGTAAGGCCCTGACTGGACCTTTGTACATATATTTTTTGATGTAATGAAATTTTTTTCTTTGATGCCTTCATAAGTTTTCTTCATGCCTTTGTATGTTTAATTGCCTTCGTTGAAAAGTTCTCATTGTTTTCGTTCAACTCGTGATCGAAATAAACCCTTAGGTTTTTCATTTTTCCGAGGGCAAGTCCCCGAGTTACGAAGGCAAGTCCCCGAGTTCGAAAATCATTTGAGAACTCATCTCGGGAATGGCTCGTTTCGAATTGGCAGATGAGTTATCTCAAATAACCAAGCTCGAATAGTTTTATAGGATAGGGTATCCCCTTAGATTTTTATCAATGATTGTTAAGTTTTTGAGCTCACCGATATACCTTTTATGTGAATCTTCGAGCTGTAGTTAATCGTTGTTTAAGCTCGTAATAATCGAACCCTTGGGTTCGAATTGAGTGAGAGCGAGGTCTCAAACTCTAATTGTATTGGCCTTTAGGCTTATTACATCAGTCCTTAGGCTCTTTTTATTGGCTCTTAGGCTCTTTAAATCGGCCCTTAGGCTCTTTTAGGTCGGCCCTTAGGCTCTTTAAGTTGGGCCAATTTGACCTCTAAAAATGGCTATAATTTTTCCCTCTTTTCGGCTAAAAGACTTAGTGAAATTTTCTTTATGCCTTAGCATGTGTTTTTTGTACATGTTGGGGTTTTCGAGGGTTCAGCGATCGGAGCCCAATTTTTTCTTAACTCGTTTGTTAAGATAATTCAATACCTCTTGAAGCTTTTTTGAAGGCTGATATTATCGAAGCGTTTAAATTTTTTGAGGGATGATTTTATCAAAGCCGTTTTTTGTTTGATTTGCCGAGGGTAGCCTTATTTAATCGGTTTTTTAAAGTATTTGAAGGCCTTTATTTTATGGCGGAAGTCGGACGTCTCCGAGCCGCATTATTTCGGTCGTAGCTCTTTTATATGACCGTAGCCTTCAGGTACGTCTCTTGGACTTGTTTCCCGATAACATTTCAAAATCGTTTGAAATGTTAGTCCCCGAGTGTGATGGACTTGGTCTGTATATCGGGGGGTGCCTTTTTGAGGTCTTATGATTTCAAACTTAGATAGCTCGAGTAGGCAATCCCCGAGTTTTCGAGGTATGATTGCACTTGGCCCTTGTGCCATTTTCTCATGGGATAGCATGGAGAAAGACTCTAAGGAGTTAATTCGAAGATGCGACAAATGTCAAAGGTTTGCACCAATGATTCACCAGCCTGGTGAATAGCTTCACTCGGTCATATCCCCATGGCCATTCATGAAATGGGGAATGGAAATCGTCGGTCCTCTGACATCGGCCCCAGGTAAAGCTAAATTCATATTACTTATGACTGACTATTTCTCTAAATGGATTGAAGCAAAGGCCTTCGAGAAAGTCAGAGAAAAAGAAGTGACCGACTACCTTTTATGTGAATCTTCGAGTTGTAGTTAATCATTTGTTTAAGCTCGTAATAACCAAACCTTTGGGTTCGAATTGAGTGAGAGCGAGGTCTCGAAATCTAATTGTATAAGCCTTTAGGATTATTAGATCAGCCCTTAGGCTCTTTAAATCGGCCCTTAGGCTCTTTAAATCGGCCCTTAGGCTCTTTAAGTTGGGCCAATTTGGCCTCTAAAAATGGTTATAATTTTTTCCTCTTTTCGGCTAAAAGACTTAGTGAAATTTTCTTTATCCCTTAGCATGTGTTTTTTGAACCCGTTGGGTTTTTTGAGGGTTCAGCGATCGGAGCCCAATTTTTTCTTAACTCGTTTGTGTTAAGATAATTTAATACCTCTTGAGGCTTTTTCGTAAGGCTGATATTATCGAAGCCTTTAAATTTTTTGAGGGCTGATTTTAGCGAAGCCTTTTTTTGTTTGCTTTGCCGAGGGTAGCCTTATTTAACCTGGTTTTCAAAGTATTTGAATGCCTTTAGTTTATGGAGGAAGTCGGACGTCTTCGAGCCGCATTATTTTGGTCGTAGCCCTTTTATATGACCGTAGTCTTTAATATGGCTCGTCGTCTATTGTTCCAAAATTGTACGATCCTTTCCCGACTATGTCGAGGGTTTGATAGGGTCCTTC
Organism: Nicotiana paniculata; assembly: GCA_005239505.1. Lineage (NCBI taxonomy): Eukaryota > Viridiplantae > Streptophyta > Magnoliopsida > Solanales > Solanaceae > Nicotiana > Nicotiana paniculata. The sequence goes on along the minus strand of ML307442.1, from coordinate 36,223 downwards.
CCAGTTAGGACTAAGTTTCCCTTCATTAGGGTCTCGAGTATTGATGGTGATTTTCCTTTAGACCAAGTCCCCGACTTTGAAGTGTCGAAGATTGGTTCTTCTGTTGTAATACCTCTCGATTCATTGCTTTTGCGCGACCATTCGAACGAGTTCCGCTTCTCATATTTCATCTAACAATTCGAGGCCTGTAATGGACTTCGATGTCGTCCGATATGTCCATAGAAAATGGGGAAATTTTTCTCTTCACTTCCCTTTGGCTTCATTTAGCCTTTTCTTCAAGTTTTGGATGATAGTTTTATTTGTTGATTCAGCCTGTCTGTTTCCACTAGGGTGATATGGCGTCGATAGTATCCTCTTTATTTTGTGATCTTCGAGGAATTTTGTTACTTTACTGCCGATGAATTGTTTTCCATTATCACACACTATCTCCGCAGGTATCCCGAATCGACATGCAATGTGATCCCATATAAAGTCGATCACTTCTTTTTCTCTGACTTTCTCGAATGCCTGTGCTTCAACCCATTTAGAGAAATAGTCAGTCATAAATAATATGAATTTAGCTTTACCTGGGGCCGATGGCAGAGAACCGACAATGTCCATTCCTCATTTCATGAATGGCCATGAAGATATGACCGAGTGAAGCTGTTCACCGGGCTGGATAATCATTGGTGCAAACCTCTGACATTTGTTTGCATCTTCGAACGAACTCCTTAGAGTCTTTCTCCATGCTATCCCAATAGTATCCCGCTCTAATGACCTTTCGAACTAGTGACTCGGCGCCAGAATGGTTCCCACAAGTGCCTCGTGGATTTCTCGCAAAACATAGTTAGTATCTTCCGTCCCCATGCATACTGCCAATGGACCATCGAACGTCCTTCTGTATAACGTTCCGTGTTCGTCTAATGCGAACCGAGCGGCTTTAGTTCGTAAGGTCCTTGATTCCTTGGGATCCGACGGCAGCTTCCCGTTCTTCAAATATTCGATGTATTTGTTCCTCCAATCCCAGGTTAAGCTTGTAGAATTGATTTCGGCGTGCCCTTCCTCGATTTCAGACCTCGAGAGTTGGACGACAGTCCCCGAGCTAATTTCGTCTTTGTCGACCAACGATCCCAAGTTGGCAAGTGCATCGGCCTCAGTATTTTGTTCTCGAGGTACATGCTGCAAGGTCCATTCTTTGAAGCGGTGTAAGGTGACCTGCAATTTGTCTAAGTACCTCTGCATCCTATCCTCTCGAACTTCGAAGGTTCCGTTTACCTGGTTAACTACCAGTAGGGAGTCACATTCATCTTCGATGACTTCTGCTCCCAAGCTTGTAGCTAGTTAGAGACCTGCAATTATAGCCTCATACTCGGCCTCGTTGGTAGTCAGTTTGGCAGTTTTAATCAATTGTCTAATAACATTGCCCGTAGGCGGTTTCAAGATAATACCAAGCCTGGACCCTTTCACGTTCGAGGCTCCATCCGTGAAGAGGGTCCATACCCCCGATGACGTACCTAATTTTAGCAGAAGTTTCATTTCCACTTCGCGTGCAAGGGTTGGCGAAAAGTCTGCCACGAAGTCTGCTAATATTTGAGACTTGATGGCCGTTCGGGGTTGATATTGAATATCGTACCCTCTGAGTTTGATGTCCCATTTGGCCAATCGGCCCGATAACTCGGGCTTGTGAAATATATATCGAAGGGGATATGTGGTAATAACACATAAGGATGACACTGAAAATATGGCTTTAGTTTTCTAGATGCGCTTATTAATGCAAGTGCCAATTTTTCTAGGTGTGGATACCTGGTTTCAGCATCTCCTAAGGTCTGACTCACGTAATAAACTGGAAACTGCATACCTTGTTCTTCTCGAACTAATACTCCACTTACCGCTATCTCCGACACTGCCAAGTATTAGCTTCTCATCTGCCTTTGGGGTGTGGAGCAAAGGTGGGTTCGATAATCGTTTCAATTCCTCCAATGCTTGCTGACTTTCCGGAGTCCATGTAAAATTATTTTTAGTTTTAAGTAAGGAAAAGAACACGTGACTCCGATTTGACGACCTCGATATGATGCCTAGGGCGGCTATCTGTCCGGTTAGCCTCTGAACGACTTTTACACTGTCCACGACGGTGATAACCTCGACGGCCTTGATCTTATCAGGATTAATCTCGATCCCCCGATTTGACACCATGAAGCCGAGGAATTTACTCGAGTAGACCTGAAGGCACACTTTTCGGGGTTAAGCCTCATGTTGTATTTCCTCAAGATTTCGTATGTCTCCTGTAAATGAGTCAAATGGTCCTCTGTGCGCAGGGACTTAACTAACATGTCGTCAGTGTAAACCTCCATTTATTTTCCTATCTGTTCTTCTAACATCTTGTTAACTAGGTGTTGACATGTAGCCCTCGCATATTTTAGCCTGAAGGGCATTACATTATAGCAGTAAGTTTTATACTTAGTGATAAAAGAAGTTTTTGCCTGGTCTTCTGGGTCCATCTGGATTTGGTTGTACCAAGAATAGGCGTCGATAAAAGTAAGTATCTCGTGCCCAGTCGTAGCACCGATCATTCGATCTATGTTAGGCAAAGGAAAAGAGTCTTTCGGACATGCTTTAATTCATGTCCTTATAATCTACACACATTCTAAGTTTGTTCCCCTTTTTTGGGACTACGACTATGTTGGCTAACCATTCGGGATATTTGACTTCCCGAATGGACCCTATTTTAAGTAGTTTAGTTACCTCTTCCTTTATGAAGGCGTGCTTCACCTCAGACTGAGGCCTTCTCTTTTTCTTTATCGGTCTGAACTTGGGATCCAGGATCAACCAATGAGTTGTAATCTCGGGTGGGATTCCTGTCATGTCTAAGTAGGACCACGCAAAGCAATCCATGTTATTAATAAGAAATTGAATGAGTTTTTTCCTGAGTTCGAGGGTTAACCCCGTTCCCAGGTATACCTTACATTTGGTTAGATACTCGATGAGTATCACCTGTTCCATCTCTTCGACCGTTTATATGGTTGCATCAGATTCTTCGGGAACGGCGAAAGTTTGAGGAGTGAGAAAATTCTCTTCATCTTCTTTGATTACCTGTTTATCTGATTCGCCTCGATGCTGGGGACGGTGATTGCTATTTTGCTACTTGATTTTCTTTGGTGCTTGACTTTTCTAAAGTCGAAGGTGCTGGTATCGGCGTCACCTCGTCGACTGCAAACATCTCCTTTGCTACGTGTTGTTCCCCATAAACCGTTTTCACACCATCCATTGTTGGGAACTTCATCATTTAGTGAAGGGTCGACACTAGTTCCATCATATCGTGGATCCATGGCCTTCCGAGTAGTGCATTGTACCTCATGTCGCCTTCGATGACATGAAATTTTGTGTCTTGGATGGTCCCGGCCACATTTACTAGCAATATTATTTCTCCCTTTGTTGTTTCACTAGCCATGTTGAAGCCGTTTAGGAATCGTGATGCAGGTACAATCTGGTTTAGCAGGCCGACTGCTCTACGACCCTTGATCTGATTATGTTTGTTGAGCTATTGGATCCACGAGAACACGTTTAACTTAAATTTTATTTAGCAAAATAGAAATTACCAGGGTGCCATTGTGCGGCTGTCAGATGCCTTCTACTTATTCGTCGTTGAACGAGAGAGTGTCTTCGGGCACATAGTCTCGACTTCGTTTCTGCCTTGTGATCGAGACTTTGGTGTGTTTGAATATAGGTCATTGTGGGACGTCGACCCCGCCGACGATCATGTGGATAACAAGCTGAGGTACTTTGTTGATACCCAATTATTTCCTCATATTTTTCAAATATATATATACACTTTAAAAATAGTGCACGCATCATCATTTGATTTACAAGCATATACAAGTATTTTACATAATTTTTCATAATTTTTAAAGGCCTTAAATCAATTTATTTCTGTATTTTATTATATAAATATCTATTAATTACCTTACAAATTATTTTTATGATGACTTTATTATCTAAAATTATCATTTACACCCATATTAGGTTTTAAATTTTTTTAGTGCATTTCTTATAATTACATTTGTATTTTTCAAGGATAAATTGCACATTTTGCAATAATAGCCCATATGTACACGTAATTACATTATTTATACGAAAAATAAATTTTGTATTTTATAATATCAGATAATTATTTTTAATCATTTGCATGCACATATAATATTTTTCTTATTTGTCTATTATTTTTATAAATTATTTATTTATTAAAATTAGGTATTTAAAATCTGGCCCTAATTCTACAATTAATTTCGGACCTAAATGTCATGACCCAACCTATGGGCCACGACGGGCACCCGGTACCTTACTCAACCGAGTACCAACGTAACATATCTTTCTTATCGTACTATCATGGGTAAATGGGCCAAAAGGGTCGTCATGAGATAACCGGAATAAAATATAAGTGCATACTAGACATAGGATGACCAAACATGATATAGAAACTTATACATGTGACATAGGGGCCTATAAGGCTGACATGATCATTTGTAAACCCAAAACATAGGCCGACAAAGCCATACAAGTATCCATATACCTAACATCTGTCTACAAGCCTCTAAGACAATATAAATGTCATATAGGTCGGGACAGGGCCCCGCCATAACAGTCAATACATGTCCTGATCATACTGACCAAATAGGAAACTCCGGAGCAAGTAGAGTGTAGCAACACCTTCCGCTGAGCTGATAGCCTACTAGGAGGATTGCCAACCTGTCTATAGGGACCTGCAGGCATGAAACGCAGAGTCCCCAGGAAAAAGGGACGTCAGTACGAATAAAGTACTGAGTATGTAAGGCAGAAAAGCATAAATAAGAACAGTAATGTAAAGAGAGAGATATGAGATACAACTTATAGCATCTTAGTGCCTCTAAGAGATAGTGACATGAAATGCGTGATACATATACATACATAATATTTTAAAAGCATCCGCCTCTATGGGCATCATCATCATCATATCATACCCGACCTCAAAGAGGACTCAGTAAAAAAATACCCGGCCATCATAAGGATGGCGTAGAATCGTACCCGGCCATGTGGAGCTCGGTAAACCCAACTGATCAGTGATTGCATAATAGGTGCCGTACCCGATTGACTATAGCATGGCTCGGTAGAGTAAAATAGATACTATATATAATGCATGTTGGACTCATGGAATCACGCTCTAAACCTTTTGGAGTGACGTAAGGTAGTTGCACCTTCGATTAACATTATGGACATCATACCATGAATATGAACTTCACTAGGACTCAAGGATCATACATACTTTCTTAGAATAACTTTGTAAGGAAAGAACAACAGGGACAACCTTAGTTGCTAGGAGTAGATTCATTATGAAATGGTGTATTGTTTATGTTCGTTTCACTTAATATCATGCCAAAAGAATGAAGTAATAGCCTTACCATACCTTTGCAATCTTCTCTCCAATCGTCAACAAAGCTCAATATGATCTTCTTACGTCTACAATGAGAACCCGACTTCGTTGTCATCATTTAAGCATTGTAACTCTCATATTTCAAAACCAATATTCTATAAGAAAATAGACAGCACTTCCCTTGTTTTTACTACATACCATAGGTTACCAAAAGTCACCAAACAACCCAAACAACAACAATATAATTCACAATAAGCTCTCCGATTAGTTCAACAATCATTTTGAGCGGCAAGCTCGATCGGAATCCGTATAACCCATATCACCCCTTATAGACTTCTTACATTAACTTAAAAACATCATTAATATGATAATGAAGTAATTCATCAATTATTCCATCCTTATACCATATATTTATAACAAAGGAAACAATCCATAACTCCAACTTTCTTCAATTTGGCAACTTTATTCACTAGTTCATGTCTAGCCCAACCATTTAACTTAATATACACCAATACAACCTTAAGCACCTGCAAGAACAAAATACACATACTTCCTATGTTATCTTCAAGTTGAAATCCAGGTTATATTTAGCTTACAACATCCTTCAATGGCAATACAATACCATAGAAGTGACTTAAGCTAATCCAAGTATTATCTTGTAGTTTATTAACCTAACAACTTAACTAACATACAAGCAAGCTTAAGCACAATTAGTAGGCTGTTATAATCACCTTAAAAAGTATCAACCAATTGAAATTTCGGCCAAACACCAGCCCACAATTATCCTCAATGACACCACAAGACTATAGGTGTTGTATTCTCTTCTTGAATCAACTTTTGGCGTTCAAGTTGGAGTGTAAGCACTTGTAGTTCACCTTGAAAATCTAATATGTATGAAGGAGGGACTGATTATTACCTTAATCAACAAGAACCAGACGATACCTGAGGTTACTTCACTTTGAAAAACCCTCCAAAACAGCCACAAGATGAAGAACTACGATCTAGCAAGCACCACAGGGTTTTTAGTGTTGGATTCATGTTTTTATCTTAAGTTTTCACCCTAGAATCCTGGAGTAAACATTAGAGAGAATTTAGGAGGGTTTAGGAACTGTTTTTGACGATAAAAATGAGTGAAAACGATTTAGAATTGACTTAAATACAAGCTGGAGTTTACACCGACTTTGTGGGTCCCATGGGAGCTACTTTGCGCGGTCTCGTAAAAATATGAGTATATATCTACTCCGATATCGTATCGATGAACGGTTAAATGCATTAGAAACTAGACTTGTAGATCTTCAATTTGGTATGTATATAATCCCATTATTCCAATATTGAGAGAAAAGCTCAGATACATTTGACCTAAGTTTCAACAAATTTATGAATGTAACTTGTGAAGACCTTTGCCAACTTTTGTTCCACAACTTTCTTGACTTCAGAACGTAGCACATGAATATCATACGACAAAAATAACTCAAAGCATAACCTCCTTATCATTTTAAGAACCATACTTTAATATCAACTTGACTAATGCATTTATCCTTCTCTTAAGCAATAGCTCTTACCAATACTTTAATATTGTCTTTTCCATCCAGGGAGTTGTTCGGTGAATAAATCCAAAGGCTAGGGCATTCCTCCCTTTAGGCCTCTTCCTCACTCCACGACTTGTGGTCGAAATTCTCCCAATCTCGTAACTGTTTCTACCTTCTTTCATGCAACATGTATGATTCTAACCTTGAATGTGTGCCAATGCGACTCTTATCTTTTTTTTTTTGCTACCTTTTAACCAATCTCTAGGCTTCACTTTGTGAACATATATAGTACTATGGCAAGCTTTCCCTCTGGGCATATATAGTTGTACTAAAGTTCTTTGCTTGGTACTTTGTTGAACTTACGACTATTGCTATATCTTCTTTGTTTCATAGTCTCAGTTATCTATGCTTATGACTTTACAACAACTATGTCGGTCATACTGTACCATAACTCTTACTTCGATTTATTATTATCGAGGTCTACCACCCAACTCTAGGTTACTCTCTCACCCCTTATCCTATATTTATAAATCTAAGCCATTTAATACTTCCTTAATACTGTTCATCTTAATAATGACAGCCTAATCTCATTTCATATTTGTAACTTTCATCCATCTATTGTTGATTCACCTTAATGTTGATCTATGATCTACCACTAATAACTTGAAACCTCTTATGTAATATATCGCCATTAGGGCTCACGTCTCATCGGGGAACATCTGAAGTGATTTTCCTGATCCACTTAGGGACGATACTATACTCCAATAACTGAATTTCATAGCATCCCAATGTGATTCGTCCTATCTTGGGGGGGGGGGTATTCTAATCCTGTTTCACCCATGAAATCCCTTTTCTTTAAATCATTACTCAATCAAATGCCTAAACGTCATCCTCTTATCATTTATCACAGTTACACCCTTACTTTACTACCAGGGTAGCATTCCATCTCTTATAAGTGCTCCTAGTTTTAAACTCCTTTGAGTTCATTCATGCTATACTGAGCTTTTTATAAATTTATTGAAACCATCAGCTCTCTTGTTGTGATGGGTTTAATCCCGAGGACTTACCTATTCTCGTCACCTTCTCATTCACCTTTTCTTATCCTTAATCCTGTCTATCTAAAACCGTGTTTCTCTACCATACTTTAGCTTGAAACCTACACATATCTATTTATAATACTCGCAACCTTCATTTTAACATGCTAGCACCATAGATTTCCTTTCATGCCTTCTCAATTGTCTTTAAATGTAAACAATTACTTTTCCTGGCCGTTCTGTCACTTGCTACATGGATACTTGGCTTATCTTAGTGCCCATGAATACTGGATTTCCCTGTATCTCATATGATCTCAATTATCAACTCTTGATTTTTTTCTTCTCCCCGTTCATTATCCACGATAGGTGCCACTTTCTTATGGAGTGCATACAATATTATAGTGAGACTGTTGTTACAAGACCATTTCTTCTTTAGGTTACTATGCTTATGTTGAAGCCTTTTTCCTTATTTACTCAGTTGGTCTTTCGTTGCAGTGCTTAGGGAAGACCCTCTGACTCTTGTAAAGCTGCTTATTACATTGTATACCTCACGGTATTTCTGATTTTCTTACTCGCCTATCATTATCCTTAGTTACTTACCTTCGCGCCCTTGTGCTCGTAGAATTGCTTCTGAATTGAAATTTTAGTTGTCTCCCTAGTGGCACTCCCTTTTATTTCTGTAACACTTATTTGGGACCTTCTACTATCCCAACTCCTATCTGAATATTTCTCGAGGATTACGATGTCGTATCTGAGAGACTGAATTTCCTATGCTAGGTTTCACTACGTTTATATTGCATGATCTACTGATTGTATGTATCCTCCTATCTATCCATAACTAGGCTCTTCCTGAATCAACTACAGACTACCCGTTGGTCCACTCTCATGTCTGTATTTTATGTAATGCCTCTTAGGTTATGCCTTTTGTCTTAACTTACCTCTCGTACGGGATCCTTCTGTATCAAGTGTTCATTCCCACTTACTTAACAATATCATCAAGTGCGAAACCATTATTAATTCTCCCCGGCGTCATGGTTGCATAATGTTCTGGAGTCATATTATATTTGTAGGATCTGAATAAATGCAATCTCATTCCTTTCACCTCTTTACCGCATTCTTCCTTTACCATTTGATAGTTACCTCTTCATCTTTGGCATTTTTTTTCCACATTTTCACTGACATATTACTCGTCTTGAGGTAAACTTTCTACACCAAGGATAATTGAATTTCTTGCGCACAAGGGTGACACTTGGGGTAGCTGGAACATTTAGTCCCTTAAGATTAACTTTGCTCATAGTGATTCCTTTAGGGAAGCGTCTTGTTGAATAACCTTTAAAGGTTATTCTTCTATTGTTCATTCTAATATTGTCGAAACACGATCTCTGAAACGATGCCGACTATTACCAATTCCTTCGATCCCTAATTCATATTCTATTTTTTTTACTATCCCATACTAATTTATATTACTCGGGGGTATAACTTTTCCTTCTGGTAATCACGATGGACTCAACAATTGATTTCTCGAAATGAGGATATGACTTTAGGGCTTATACTTTTATTGTCTCAAGGCATGTCTCCTCTTGTCTTTTCCTTCACTTGACTATAGACTTTGTCATCCTGTCATATTTTGATTTACCGTTATAACCCATTTATTACATCTTACTCATAATGTTTCATTAACTCTCTTCATATTATACTGCTAATATTTCTGTCTGTCACCTTATTATGAAGACTTCAACAAAACGTTCCTTAACTTTTAGCTCCCCCCGCTTCATCTCACTTGTTCTTTGGGACGCCTAACATTCTCTCTCCCATTTTTCTTTTTACCATATGGGTGGATAGATATACATTCCTTGGGGCTCCTTATCAAGAAGCTTACACGTCTTAGTATACACATAATCTGCTGAAGACCTCACATTTACTCATCATAAGCATGATGCAAAATCGATTTCCTCTGACTCAACTCTTCCACAGCCACATTCAATCTCTTACCAACTGTCTATTTGGATGAGGTACCGTTGTATTACGAATAAAGTAGAATTTAGGAGTTTGAATTCTTACAACTGAACTCTATCACACGATCAAGATTAAGAAGAAAGAGTGATAGTCCTAAATGCCCTGTAGCCTCCTGCTTATAAATGTGGTGCACAACATACCCATAAAAAAGACCCTACTAGACACGGCTTGTAGACTCCCTAGGACAAAACTTCTCTGATACCACTTCTGTCACGACCCAACCTATGGGCCGCGACGGGCACCCGGTACCTTACTCAACCGAATACCAACATAACATATCTTTCTTATCGTACTATCATGGGTAAATGGGCCAAAAGGTCCTTCATGATAAGTGCATACTAGACATAGGATGACCAAACATGATATAGAAACTTATACATGTGACATACGGGCCTATAAGGTTGACATGATCATTTGTAAACTCAAAACATAGGCCGACAAGGCCATACAAGTATCCATATACCTAACATCTGTCTACAAGCCTCTAAGACTATATAAATGTCATATAGGTCGGGACAGGGCCCCGCCATACCAGTCAATACATGTCCTAATCATACTGACCAAATAGGCAACTCCGGAGTAAGTGGAGTGTAGCAACACCTTCCGCTGAGCTGATAGCCTACTAGGAGGACTGTCAACCTGTCTAAAGGGACCTGCAAGAATGAAACGCAGAGTCCCCAGGTAAAAGGGACGTCAGTACGAATAAAGTACTAAGTATGTAAGACAGAAAAACATAAATAAGAACAGTAATGTAAAGAGAGATATAGGAGATACAACATGTAGCATCTGAGTGCCTCTAAGATATAGTGACATGAAATGTGTGATACATATATATACATAATCTTTTAAAAACTTCTGCCTCTGTGGGCATCATCATCATCATATCGTACCCGACCTCAAAGAGGACTCGGTAAAAACATACCCATCCATCATAAGACTCGGTAGAATCGTACCCGGCCACGTGGAGCTCGGTAAACCCAACTGATAAGTTGTTGCACAATAGGTGTCGTACCCGGCTGACTATAGCGTGGCTCGGTAGAGTAAAATAGATACTATATATAATGCATGCCGGGCTCATGGAATCACGCTCTAAACCTTTCGGAGTGACGTAAGGTAGTTGCACCTTCGATTAACATTATGGACATCATACCATGAATATGAACTTCACTAGGACTCAAGGATCATACATACTTTCTTCGAATAACTTTGTAAGGAAAGAACAACATGTTGCTAGGAGTAGATTCATTATGAAATAGCGTATTGTGTATGTTCGTTTCACTTTAGATCATGCCAAAAGAATGAAGGAAGAGCCTTAACATACCTTTTCAATCTTCTCTCCAGTCGTCAACAAAGCTCAATATGATCTTCTTACGTCTACAATGAGAACCCGACTTTGTTGTCATCATATAAGCATTGTAACTCTCATATTTCAAAACCAATATTCTACAAGAAAACAGACAGAACCTCCCATGTTTTTACTACATCCCATATGTTACCAAAAGTCAACAAACAACCCAAACAACAACAATATAATTCACAATAAGCTCTCCGATTAGTTCAACAATCATTTTGAGCGGCAAGCTCGATCGGAATCTGTATAACCCATATCACCCCTTATATACTTCTTACATTAACTTAGCAACATCATTAATATGATAATGAAGTAATTCATCAATTATTCCATCCTTATACCATATATTTATAATAAAGCAAATAATCCATCACTCCAACTTTCTTCAATTTGGCAACTTTATTCACTAGTTCATGTCTAGCCCAACTATTTAACTTAATCTACATAAATACAACCTTAAGAACCTGCAAGAACAAAATACACATACCTCCTAAAGTATATTCAAGTTGAAAATTCAAGTTATATTTAGCTTACAACAGCCCTCAATGGCAATACAACACCATAGAAGTGACTTAAGCTAATCCAAGTATTATCTTGTAGTTTATTAACCTAACAACTTAACCAACATAAAAGCAAGCTTAAGAACAATTATTAGGATTTTATACTCACCTTAGAAAGTATCAACCACTTGAAATTTCGGCCAAACACAGCCCACAATTATCCTCAATGATACCACAACACTATAGGTGTTGTATTCTCTTCTTGAATCAACTTTTGGTGTTCAAGTTGGAGTGTAAGCACTTGTAGTTCACCTTGAAAATCTAATATGTATGAAGGAGGGAATGATTATTACCTTAATCAACAAGAACCAGACGATACCTGAGGTTACTTCACTTTGAAGAACCCTCCAAAACAGCCACAAGATGAAGAACTACGATCTAGCAAGCACCACGGGGTTTCTAGCATTGGATTCATGTTTTTATCTTAGGTTTTCACAATAGAATCATGGAGGAACCATTGGAGAGTTTAGGAGGGTTTAGGAACTGTTTTTAATGATAAAAATGAGTGAAAACAATTTAAAATTGACTAAAATACAAGCTGGAGTTTACACCGACTTTGTGGGTCCCATGGGAGCTGCTTTGCGCGGTCTCACGAAAACGCGAATATCTATCTATACTGATGTCGTATCGATGAAAGGTTAAATATATTAGAAACTAGACTCGCAGATCTTCAATTTGGTATGTATATCATCCCATTATTCCAAGTATATTGATATAAAAGATCAGCTACATTTGACCTAAGTTTGAACAAATTTATGAATGTAACTTGTGAAGACCTTTGCCAACTTTTGTTACACAACTTGATTGACTTCAAAACGTATCACACGACTATCATACGAAAAAACTAACTCAAAGCATAACCTCCTTATCATGTTAAGAACCATAGTCTCACCCTAAAGTACATGTTATAACATTCCTAACTTGTCGATTTTCGACGAAACTTATTTTCTTCAATTGGTTTAGCTTCTAAGATTTCCAACCCTCTTGGTACTCGTTATTCACGATCTTAAATATTTGTAACCTCCAAGTTAACATGATTAGATTACTTTATATTCTTCCAAATATAATCTTATTTCTGAGCTTACATCAATTGACTTACAACATATTCTCACATACGAAAACATGGGGTGTAACACTAAACTGCCCAACTACCCAGGCCCAATACTCCTAGCCCAGTACCCTTACCCATTAAATTAAACCCGACCCAGCCCCGCTCAAATCCCATCCGTTGATCAAAAGATCAACGGCTCATAAACATCCCCCAACTTTCCTTATATCCCCATCTCCCAAATCGTAACCCTATTTTCCCTAATCCGCAACCTCTCTACTCCCCTCCTTTGAATAACCCTAGCCCGCCCCTCTCCAAAATCCTCCCCCAATCTCGTTCCTAATGGGATTTTCTTCCTATTTACTTATCATTTCGACATATTTCCTTTATTTGTTGATTCTTTACGATATTACTTAGTACTTTCCTAAACATGGCAAGTACCCCACTTTGATTCTATCCTAATCGATCTTCATCTCTTGAATCTGGACGACATTAAGTCCACACATGTTATTTTGTGCCTTGTGAGCCTGATTTGTTCGTATCTTGCCGATTCTTACTTAACCCCAAGGTTAGGGTTTACAGATTCTCTTTTGATTCGAACCAAAACTGGTTCAAGCTTTGATTTTAAGTACTATCTTGTCTATATTCGCCTTATTATGTGAGAATCTGCCTATTTCTGTCGATTTTTTTACTTTCCCTAAATTAGGGTTTCAGATCATTTTTAATCGAACCAAATCTGGTTCAATTCTGTATTCTCTTTTGAATAATTTCCTGTCTATGTTCATTTTATGCAATATGTGATTCTTTGCCTTTATTTTCTGTCGATTTTGTGTATTTTTACCTAAAATTAGGGTTTCAAAATTTTCTTCCTTACTTATTTAAAGCTTTCCTTTTTAGTGTTTGAATTAATTATTTCCATGTTTATGTGTCATTTCTTAAACTATTTAAACCCCTCCCCACTCCCATTTGATTAAGTTTGAAGTTCGAAAAATTCCTTAAGAACACTATAAAAACTAAGGCATTTTTGCTTTTCACTCTTGAATAAAAACTTGTTCTGTGTTCTGATTCCTGGCCGGCTGAAAGCCAAGGCTAGAAATTGCTAAGTTTCTGGTTTGTTTTGTGATATTTACAATATTTTTGGATTTCCTTCTTCCTTGCTTCATCTTAACTGGTGAGTTATCAGACCTTTGTTGTTTCATTCTGATTTCTGTTAATGTGTTACTTAAATTAGACTATGTTATGCTATTACATTTTGTTGTTTGAGACATGCTTAAGTCTACTTTGAGTCTGTTAATTCGATCCTGCTTAACCCATATGTCACTAATAGTAAACTCTTGAAGTTTAAGTTTGTTATTTGAACATGTTCTCATATCTCCTGCTATAGAATAGTTAACTATTTATAGATGTATGCATTAATAGAATTACAAGTCTGTTTGTTGAATCTACTATAGTGTGACCTGTTTGATCTTGTTTTCATCACAGTTTGACACCTCTAATAACTGCCCTGATTAATTTTTAGCCTTTCATGATCTATTGCTAATTGGTTTCTTCCTATGACACTAGTTTCTGCACTTAGCCTAATTTGAATCCTCTGTTATCACTATAAATCTGTCTTATGACTTTCCCTGTTAGAATGTGATTGAGTTTATTTCCTGAAACTTGACTAAGCCTGCCTAAGTTCAAGCATGATTGTTCTTTGTTTGTATATGTGATTCTGTCCTTTAGTGGATCCCCTTATGTGATTTTATAATAACAATTCTGTGGTGTTAGTGAAATTGGGAAGGGGTTCTTATTTTACATTTGCAATAAAATTGGGTAGAAATCCTGCCTATAGGTTCGATACTGTGTTGTTAAATGTTGTATGTTAGAAATCATGCATATAGGTACCTTATTATGTTCAATCATCACATACTAGTACTCATGCCCATAGGTTTAATGATTGGTTCAATGATGTTCTATTTTTGCTTGTTAGAGACCATGCCTATAGGAAATTTTATGATTCAATATATGTGCAAAATCCTATTTTATACTATTCTGTTCACGATTTATAGAAATCATTCTATAGGATCTAAAATTAGATTAATTGTAGAATGCATTCCTATAGGTTTGAATCAATTTAATTATCATTTCCGCCCGTTTATTCATAAGTTTCCAAACACTGTGTTGTTACCCTCACAAAAAAGAATGCCTATAGGATTAAAACAAGTAATTCTGGATATGATTTTGTGATTGCCACTATTTATTATCCATAAAATGCCTAGATATTATGCTAGTAATCTTAATCTCATTATGCTAAAAAATAGTAGGCAAACTTATGTAGGTTTTGGCAATCACACTAAGAAACTGGCTTTGCGCATGACTGTTTCCTCATTCATTCAATATCACATAGAGATCTTGCCTATAGAATTATACTATTTAATTAATTAAAATCTTTCAAAATGTTAACCAGTTTGGTGTGCGTTTGATGTCTAAATGCGGAGGCTAACTTGAGCCCATACTTGCTTCTATTTGAAAGTCCTAAACTGTTTTGCGTATGTCGCTTAGTATTTTCCTTTTTGAGCAGCCTAAGTTAAGGTCTAGAACCACCCTGAAATAGAGGTCCAAATGCCTCCTGGACCATAGGCCTTGGACGGGTAGTGCACGCATAGGCTACGGCTTAGAATTGACTAGAGCGCTTTAGGTAAATAACTTAAAGATAGTAATAGGGGTAGCAGGAGATGATAATCTGTGTCTGCTGAATAATATGAGTAACACCCTGTCTTGAGGGAGTTACGACGTATTATTTATGTTGCACAAGGTGATCCTTTAGGCTAAAAAACTTAAGACCCCCCACTTCTGTTTAAAGTAATTCGTTTATTTTATTTGTCCAATTTGTTTCCTTTCCCTTAGACTAATTCATATAATTTGAGTTCGGCCGGGACCCACCATTTTGGACCTCGAGGAGTGCCTAACACCTTCTTCTCAAGGTAATTTGAGCCCTTACCCGATCTTTGGTGACGCAAAATAGTAATCCCGAGTCATTTGCAAATAGGTTTCCTAATGCACCTTAATCTGTTAGGTGATGACTTTCTCTTTTAATCTCCTTCCTTTAAAAGAGTTGTCACGTGTCGAAACCCGATTTCACGAGAAAAAGTGGTGCGAAAGCATGAAGACTCTGCTGGGGATTTCCTTAGGCTCTTACAATAATGAACTTGGTCTGTATGAATTAGTATCTCTCGATAAGCATGTCTTTATTATTTTGAACATCCCGCTCCCATTCTCCGTTTTAGTTTCCACATGCACACCCCTTACCTATTTTTCCTTTTATATGAACGTACATGCAATTCCTTGCTTAATATGGTCATAATATTCATTCCCTCTGTTATTTCACATTCATGTTTACTTGCTCCAATTTTTAAAATTTTTTTGTTATGTCTTTCCCAATCCCTACCCCTTTTATCGCTTTATTATAATTTTTCCATTATACGAACTAACTCCGTTCTTGTTTTTCTTTCTTTTCTGTCTTTACATTTATTAAATACTGCATTTATCGCTTCATCTTGAAAAATACTTGACAACATGTTGTTTTATCTTTGCATAATTACATGCTCTACATCATATTCCACTCGTGCGCAATTAATACCATAGTGGCACTTGATGAGTGTCCGTGCTCTTCTTATATTACCCTTTTAGATTTGGAAAGGCTTATTAGTGGTAAAACTAGTCGATCAGCGTTGCAGTCGACGGTTCTGTGACTTTCCCTCTCAAGTTGTCCACTTGAGGGTACCGGTATATACTCTTATAGAAAACCCCACTCTGATGTTAACTGTGCATGCATCATGTCTGAACCTAGTACAGTTTAGAATGTTGCCCGCATAATAACTCTCTAAGGCAAGCCTTTGACAAAGCCCATCGAGATTTCCATAATCCCAACGGGCACAATCATGATATGTGCATTATTTGGAGAAAACGTGCCGATATGTTAATCATTAATGTGTAAACAGTCAAATCCGGAGGGGGAGAGGTCTAACTTTATTTGTTTTGCAGAAATGAGGCACGAAGTCCCCAGGTTTGGCATGGTCCAAAGTATCTCACCTTTTTTTCTAGACAGGTGGGAAAATCTCTCGCCAAGTGACAAAAACCATGTGAAAAGAATTCTCAAAAATCTACCGTCTTTGCTGGAAATTCAGCCAAACAATGTACTAATCGAGGTTGCTACTATGTTCTGGGATGAAAAGAGTGGTTGTTTTCCGTTTTGGTAATGTAGATACGACTCCCCTTCTTGAGGAATATGAGGCTTTGCTAGGAATCCCTGGGATAGCCCTGGTCTATTGGTAACAGAAAATCATACTTCTAAAGGGTTTCTGAAAATGATGGGTCTTAGAAAGAATGACGAGTTAGTCTGCCTGAAGAAGTCTTACATACCTTTCGACTTCTTTACGAGAATTATGGGCATAACACATCCTACCGTATCTATCATGATGAGTTTTCCATCACTTCTCTAGGCTGGACTCATCGCTAGGTTTTCGTGTTCATCATCTGTTTTCTAGGGATGATAGTATCCCCAATTCAAGGAGATATGATCCACACTTATTTGGCTATGGTCAACAAGACCTAATGGAAGGAATTGAGGGACATACGTACACTATCGTCCCAATGATCGTGGCATAGATATACCGAGCCTTGGACCGTTGCAAGAAGGGATTTAGGCATTTTGAGGGTTGTAATCTGTTACTGCAAATATGGTTGTTGGAACATCTTCAAAGAGGACAGTACTGTCAAGAATTTCCGCGGCAACCATGGAATGACCACATAGCTTTTCACCATCCAAAAAGAATGACTTTCATCCCAGACAAGTTTGCACAATCGGAAACGCTGTGGATTGGGTACATTTCTTTAGCAATTCGACTGATGACAAGGTCCATTGGATGTTCGAGGGGTTCCCTAATAGCTAGTTCATCATCAGGTCAAGAGATGTTTCTCACTTAGTGTTGATTGAGTTGAGAGGTATCTATCCTTATGCTCCTATCAGGGTCATGAGACAGGCTAGGAGAAAGCAAGTCATACCACGAGTTTCCAAGATAGTTCACTACAAAGCAGACTTTCAGGGTGATGCCATTCCATTCAAGTGTGAGGCACAACACATGTGACATTTGAAGATCATTTTGGAAAAGGATACCATCACACCAGATCAGTACCATGCCGGTCATGTATATTTCTACCTATCATGGTTGGATGATGACATAGCGGGAGAAGTCAAGTAGGGGATTGATCGAGGAAACAGGGTCATAGACAACGCTGCTGAAGCGCAAGTAAAATACAAGAGGTTGCACAAAAGAATCTTTGAGTTTGAGGCCAGACATTTGGAATAACACAAGGTAGACATGGAATCAATCAATGAATGGAGAGGAATTTCTACAGAAAGGTTGGAGTATTTAGAGTAGGGTCTGATAGAGCTTGAAGGGAAGATGAGGAAAAGGATATTGGGTTGTCAAAATGCAGAGGGCAACGAAGGAGGACACCCAGCAAGGACGTATCTGCTGCTGGACATGCGCGACCTGGGGAATCTGATCGATGGGGCTAAGAAGGCCAAGCTTGGAGAAGGTCCCTCCGGCACCAAGTAGATTAGAATTGTTGTTTACTTGTTTTTCTAGAGTCGTTTTAGAATTTGATTGTAATAAGGCAAATGCAACTAGTAACTCTTTTTGATTATTGTTTTAAAGGTTTGATATCTTTATTGCATTAATGAAATGAGGCAATTGTCGGCACTACGTTTTTCCAAATCTGTATGTCGCTAGGCCTACCTCGAGCATAATGAGGTCCCCAAATTAGGACACGAATTTATAATTCCGCAATACATGTTTAAATACTGCAAATATCCTTTCAAAATTCCCTACTTACTTGTTTACCTTTTTTGTTTTTCTTTGTTTTGATTATTCCCACCCCCTAAGGTTTGTTCGTGCATACTGGCATCATCATCATATCATACCGGATCCAGAGGTCCTCCACCTCCTCCTCTTCCAAGTGATCCTAAAAATAAAGGAAAAATCTAAGATGGGTGACATGAGTGGTATCAGGAAAAACAACGGTACGCATGCAAAAAATGTTGAAACTTCAGATGGTCGGAGTACTCCGACACAGAATGATTTGGTTCTACGGTTGGAGCAGAAAATATTGGAGTTACAAGGGGAACTTGAGCAGGTTCGCAACTTGGCAAACCTCTCCCTCACCTTAAACGTCCCAGATATCAACCAACAGAACACCCAAAACCCAGCACCTCCTCAAAGCACACCAAACCAACATCCACAAAATCCCCCCGCAACTCATCAATACACAACACCTCCTCAAAATCCTAATCCTCCACTAGTATCAAATCCTGCTCAGCATCAACCTCATCCAACCCAGTATCCACAAACCACCACCTACCATACCCCTCAAAATACACCACATCTTACCCCCGATCCGCAGAATTCCACCAACGATCACCACTATACCCAAACCCCCGGTATCCATAAAAAAACCATATATGTAGAAACTCTACCTCACCCCACTCAACAAATCCCATACACACCAGAATTTGCCGAGATGGACCTGCTCATTAAGAATATCGTATAAGAACTTAAGAAGATCACAAGTCGAGTCCAAGGCGTCGAAGGGGGCAAAGGCATTGCGGGTTTGAACTATGAAGATCTGTGTATTCAGCCGGACGTAGAACAACCGGAGGGTTACTAACCTCCCAAGTTCGAGATGTTTGACGGAACAAGTGACCCAAAGGTGCATCTAAGGACATACTATGACAAGCTCGTAGGAGTTGGAAAGGATGAAAGGATTCACATGAAATTATTCATGAGGAGCCTCATTGGAGACGCCCTATCTTGGTACATCAGTCAAAATCCAAAGAAGTGGGTTAGCTGGGTAAGCATGGCATCGGATTTCATGGATCGGTTCAGGTTTAATAAGGAGAATGCACCATATGTCTTCTATATCAAGAATCTCAAAAAGAATCCAACTGAGACTTTCTGCGAGTATGCTACTCGGTGGAGATAGGAAGCTGCGAAAATAAAGCCGGCATTGGAAGAAGAAAAGATGAACAAGTTCTTTGTCCGAGCACAGGATCCGTAATAGTACGAAAGGTTAATGGTTATCAAAAATAAAAAATTCTCCAATATCATCAAATTAGGGGAAAGGATTGAAGAAGGAATCAAGAGCGGAATGGTAACTAATTTTGAGGCATTACAGGCTACGAACAAAGCTTTGCAGTCAGAGGGTATATCCAAAAAGAAGGAAGTAGGGCCGTGATGGTGCCCCAAGGTCCAAAATATCCTCTTACATATCAAACACCTCCGCCTACATATCAACCTTCACCTCCCAGATATCCGCAACCCACCACCGCCTACCATGCTTATAACACCCAGCCAGCATATTACCACTCACCTCCAGCCCGCGAGAAATACCCGAAACCCAGACCAAATTTTGACCGCAGGCCGCCCAGACAATATACCCCTATTGCTGAACCTATCGATCAGTTATACGAAAGGCTGAAAGCTACTGGTTATGTCACTCCTATTCCCGTTGTTGCCATGGAAAACTCCTCACAATAGGTCAATCCAAATAAAATATGTGTCTACCACTCCGACATGAAGGGTCATACCATTGATGAATGTCGCACTCTAAAAGACAAAATCCAGACACTAATTGATACCAAGGTCATACAAGCAAAGGAGAGTACACCTAACGTCTGCAACAATCCCCTCCCAGATCATAGTGGTGAGGGGGTGAACATGATAGAGACTGACAAAGAATGGGACCCAGAAGGGTCAATTGGGCTTATTCAAGAAGGGGATGACTCCAAGAAGCCTGCGGTCACTCTTACTCCTATTGTGGTACAAATACAACCACCAGTCGAAGTTGAAGTAGCCGCACCGACCCCGTTCGAGGTGGAAGTAACAACACATGCAGCTGCACCTGCTCCGTTTGAAGTAGAAGTGACCACACCGTTCACTATGACGGTAGCACCCGCACTATCCTTTAATTCAAAAGTCGTACCTTGGGACTATGTTGCAGAATCCAGGAGAAAAGGAAAAGCAAAAATGAAAGAAGCTGGTGCTGCACAAGGGATGAGCAGGACTAGTAGAGTTTACACACCCCAGCACTTAGGGGGAACAAGTAAAGAAGCTGCTTCCAAGAAGCCCATCATTGAAACTGGCCCGGGTGATCTTTGGAGAAAGGTTCAAGCAAGGGAATACTCTATAGTGGACCATCTGAACAAAACCCCTACTCATATATCTATTCTATCATTACTGCATAATTCTGAAGCACATAGGAACACCTTGATGAGGGTATTGAACGAAGCTTACGTGCCCAACAATATCACTAGCGGAGAAATGGCTAACATGGTAGGACAAGTATTGGAGAGCCATAAAATCACTTTCCATGAAGACGAATTGCCACCAAAAAGATTGAGCCACAACAGGGCGTTGCATATCACGGTATAGTGCGAAGATAAATTCATTTCCAGAGTTTTGATAGATGGAGGTTCCAGTCTCAACATCTACCCATTGACGAATCTGAAGAGATTGGGCAAAGGATGGCATGAAATACAGGCAGGAATAATGGACGTAAAAACATTCGACGGATCTCAAAGGGCCATGATCGAGGAAACCAATCTTTGCTTACAAATGGGCCCAACTTGGTTTGATGTCGAATTCCAAGTACTCGACATATCCGCCTCATACAAATTATTGTTGGGACAACCTTGGAGACACGCAGATGGGGCTGTCGCTTCCACTTTGCACCAGGCTGTAAAGTTCAAATGGAACCATCAGGAGGTGATCATCCATAGAGACTGGAGTAATCCCATATTATACCAATCAAACTGTTCCGGGCGTGGAAAATAGAAGGATATTAGATGGAGAGACTTATCGTCGCATCGAGCACGTTAATGCAATTGAGAAAGACAAGTGGTGGAGAAGCAAAATAGAGAGAATACTAGCATAGGCAGGGTATGAACCCGGTAAAGGGCTCGGGAAGAATCTCCAAGGTATTGCCAAACCAATACAGCTAAAACGTCAAGGCACGACCTTTGGTTCGGGATATCAGTACACCTGGCATGAGTATCAAAATTGGCCGCCACCATGGCGCGATCCTTACTACCCCTTTGAACAGCCAATACCGCCTCTGAGCCAATCCTTCCATCAGGCTGATATGATATGGGGATATGAAGAGGATGAAGTGCTAGCTGGTTTGAGGAATTTATTTCTAGAAGAGGAAGACATGGATTGCAGTGTAATAGTTGAGGAGGAGGAGGAAAAAGGCCTCGTCATCCAGAAATTGGAGAAAGGAGCCGTCCTCATAAATTGGAAAGCCACACCATCAAGGGCCCAACGAGTCCCGGGGTAGCATGACTGCTAGTGTCATCTATTTTGAAAATAATTCTTCTTGAGCATTTTTGTTTTAAAAATATTTTTTTTTCAGTATTTCGTTTTGAAAAACATTGTTTGAGTCATTAAAAATTGCTTTGTTTGACATTTTAATATTTATCAATGGCTTGATGTTTTATTATTACCATCTTCCATATCTTTCTCTCTACAACATTACTCTATCTTATCTTGATGAACCAACGACTGTGACATGTAATGAGACAACGCAACATAAGGACAGTGACTCGGAAGAAATAGAAGAAGAAGATATGATACTTGAGGAAATTGTGAGAGAGGTCAAGAATTTTGAGAACAAGCCTAAGTCCAACCTGGACGAAACTGAAATAGTCAACTTGGGAGATTCCGCAACAGTAAAAAAGACTCGCATAAGAATTCACTTGTCACCATCAGAGAAGGAAAAGTACACTCATTTCCTGAAAGAGTATGAAGACATTTTCGCATGGTCGTATGACGATATGACGTATTGAGCACATCCATAGTAGCTCATAAGCTACCTACCAATCCAATGTTTCCACCAGTAAAGCAGAAACTCAGGAAGTTCAAATTGAACAACGCCCGACCTGATTCCCGTTTAAGAGGGGATACGTAGGTAGCCTTGTGGGTTCAGTCACAATACAATAAAATTTTTATTTTCCCCATAATCAGAAACTGGGGCAGAATTTTGAGAAGAACCCGCAAAATTCCAAAGCAAGTTCAGCCAACGGCACCGCATGCGGAACAACCAGAAATTCGTCTAGATAACTGGGGAAGAATTTTGAGGAGGACCCTCAAAATTCTATGGCAATAAGGTCATAGTGTCTCTAATAGTGTCACAGTTACTGGTTCATCTAATTGATTTCTTAAAAAAATTGCATATTACTATGTTTTGAATAACTATGCATGCATATTTTTTGAAAACTTTATTTTTTGGCTAGATGCTACCCATGGTAACTCGAACATAATTTCAATGTGGAGCAGAGCAAAGCAAGCAGACAAAGGCACGAATTAACCTCCCCCGCAAAACTCACGATTTTTCTTTAAATGTAGGAACAAGAGATAGTCGCTAGTACGTGCGCACCTTAAAATCAATGTCTTCACAACAACAAAGCTACCAAACTTACCTCCAGCTAAGAAATACTCCGCTATCACTTATTATCTATTCATTGCATGAGACTAAGAGTTGTCTCAAATATTTGCATGAGGCTAAACCTTGCCTCCTTAATTGCATAAGGCTAAGCTCTGCCTTCCCATTGCATGAGACTAAGCATTGTCTCAAATATTTGCATGAGTCTAAGCCATGCCTACTTAATTGCATAAGTCTAAGCTCTACCTTCTCATTGCATGATACTAAGCATTGTCTCAAATCTTTGCATGAGTCTAAGCCCTGCCTCCTTAATTGCATAAGGCTAAGCTCTGACTTCCCGTTGCATGAGACTAAGCATTGTCTCAAATCTTTGCATGAGGCTAAGTGTTGCCTCCTTAATTGCATAAGGCTAAGCATTGCCTTCCCATTGCATGAGACTAAGCATTGTCTAAAATCTTTGCATGAGGCTAAAATCTGCCTCCTTAATTGCATAAGGCTAAGCATTGCCTTCCTATTGCATGAGACTAAGAATTGTCTCAACCTTGCATGAGGCTAAGCCCTGCCTCCTCAAATGTGTAAGGCTAAGCACTGCCTTCCATTACATGAGACTAAGCATTGTCTCCAACTTTGCATGAGGCTAAGCCCTGCCTCCTCAACTGCATAAGGCTAAGCTCTGCCTTCCCTGCATGAGACTAAGCATTATCTCCAATCTTGCACGAGACTAAGCATTATCTCTCCTTTGATAACCACAAATGTTGCTATTCCAAAACCTTTCATTATTCTCTTCTCTCGGGGCTAATCTCTGCTTCCGATCTTACACAAGACTAAGCTCTATCTTGTTTCATCTCAAGCATCATGTCTATGCATCTCATGGGCTGATACATAGCCAATTTGTCCGAAGGCATCATCCTCATAGATGGGAGATAACATGCCATGGCCTGAGGATTTCTTAATACTGCACATCATTATTCAAAGGCATCATGATTCAGAGGCATCATCCTCATGGCTCGAGAACATCATTTCATCGCCTGCGAATCCCTTATCTCACAATTTATGGCAGGGGACGTCATGGTCTAGGACATCATTCTCACCGTCCAAAGACAATCTCCATGGTCGAAAGGGAATTTGCATCATGTTTAAATTTATGCGATAATATATATGCACGCATCGTATTTGGAATTTACAGGTGATCTAGGAAGTAACCATTCCCCTAACTGGAGCAATCTTTGCTCCAGTTTCCATTCAACGTTCATACCCTTCAATTATTCCAGACATAATTGAGAAACGTCCATTACCCATGCCCATTTGATAACCGTTCAAATAGCCGTAACCATTCTCATATACATCCATTCCCAATCCCGATTGGTCCTATCCAGAATATTTTGTCCGTTCTTACAACAGTTTCATCAGTTTAGTTAATCGTTGGATCCAGAACCACACATGTCCTGATTCCTATAAAACCAGGGATATGTAGGAAGCTCAGAGACTAGGGTCCGGCCTATGTTTTCCAAATCACCCCATTCAGTCAAAATCGGTCATTATTTCTTTATCCGACAACTCTTTCATCCTTCCCAGGTAAAGAGGAGAAACTGTTGATACCCAAATTTTTTTCTCACATTTTTCAAATATATATATATATACACACTTTCAAAAAAGTGCATATGCATCATTATTTGATTCACAAGTATATACAAGTATTTTTCTTAATTTTTAAAGGCTTTGAATCAATTTATTTATGTATTTTATTATATAAATATCTATTAATTACCTTACAAATTATTTTTATGAAGACTTTATCATCTAAACTTATCATTTACACCCATATTAAGTTTTTAATATTTTTAGTGCATTTCTTAAAATTACATTTGCATTTTTCAAGGCTAAATTGCACATTTTGCAATAGTAGCCCATATGTACATGTAATTACATTATTTATACGGGAAAATAAAATTTTATATTTTTATAATGTCAAATAAAAGTTTTTAATCATTGTGCATGCACAAATAATATTTTTGTTATTTATCTCCTCCCTCCGTTCCAATTTATGTGAACCTGTTTGACTGGGCACGGAGTATAAGAAAAAATGAAGACGTTTGGAATTTGTGGTCCTAAACAAATCAAAAAGGGGCCCAGAGTATTTGTGTGGTTATAAAAGCTTCTCATTAAGGGTAGAATTGTAAGTTTAACCAAAATTATTTTCAAATTTAGAAAGCAGTCATTCTTTTTTGAACGGACCAAAAAGGAAATAGGTTCACATAAACTGGAACGCAGGGATTATTATTTTTATAAATTATTTATTTATTAAAATTGGGTATTTAAAATATGGCCCTAATTCTACAATTAATTTTGGACCTAAACTACCCAACTACCCCAGGCCCAATACCCTTAGCCCAGTACCCTTACCCATTATATTAAACCCGACTCAACCCCGCTCAAATCCCATCCGTTGATCAAAATTATCAACGGCTCATAAACATCCCCCACTTTCCTTATATCCCCATCTCCCAAACCCTAACCCCATTTCCCCTAATCTGCCGCCTCTCTACTCCCCTTCTCTGAAGAACCCTAGCCCGCCACTTCTCCAAAATCCTCCCTCAATCCCGTTCCTAATGGGATTTTCTTCCCATTTACTTACCATTTCGACATATTTTCTTTATTTGTTGATTCTTTATGATATTACTTAGTACTTGCCTAAACATGGCAAGTACTCCACTTTGATTCTGTCCTAATCGATCTTCATCTCTTGAATCTGGACGACACTAATTTCACATACTTTATTTTGTGCCTTGTGAGCCCGATTTGTTCGTATCTTGCCGATTCGTACTTAACCCTAAGGTTAGGGTTTACAGATTCTCTTTTGATTCGAACCAAAACTGGTTCAAGCTTCGATTTTAAGTACTATTTTGTCTGTATTTGCCTTATTATGTGAGAATCTGCCTATTTCTGTTGATTTCTTTTACTTGCCCTAAATTAGGGTTTCAGATCCTTTTTAATCGAACCAAATCTGGTTCGATTTTGTGTTCTCTTTTGAATAATTTCCTGTCTATGTTCATTTTATGCAATATGTGATTCTTTGCCTTTATTTTCTGCCGATTTTGTGTATTTTTACCTAAAACTAGGGTTTCAAAATTTTCTTCCTTACTGATTTAAATGCTTTCCTTTTTAGTGTTTGAATTAATTGTTTCCATGTTTATGTGTTCAGTTCTTACACTATTTAAACCCCTCCCCACTCCCATTTGATTAAGTTTGAAGTTCGAAAAATTCCTTAAGAACACTACAAAAACTAAGGGCTTTTGCTTTTCACTCTTGAATAAAAACTTGTTCTGTATTCTGATTCGTGGTCGGCTGAAAGCCAAGGCCAGAAATTCCTAAGTTCCTAAGAAATTCCTTCTTAATTACTTCATCTTAACTGGTGAGTTATTAGACCTTTGCCGTTTCATTCTGATTTCTGTTAATGTGTTACTTAAATTAGACAATGTTATGCTATTACATTTTGTAGTTTGAGACATGCTTAAATCTACTTTGAGTTTGTTAATTTGATCTTGCTTAACCCATATGTCACTAATAGTAATATCTTGAATTTTAAGTTTTGTTATTTGAACATGTTTTCATATCTCCTGCTATAGAATAGTTAACTATGTATAGATGTATGCATTAATAGAATTACAAGTCTGTTTGTTGAATCTACTATAATATGACCTGTTTGATCTTTTTTTCATCATAGTTTGACACCTCTAATAATTTCCCTAATTAAATTTTAGCATGTCATGATCTATTGCTAATTGGTTTCTTCCTATGACACTAGTTTCTACACTTAGACTAATTTGGATCCTCTGTTATCACTATAAATTTGTCTTATGACGTGCCTTGTTAGCATGTGATTGAGTTTATTTCCTGAAACTTGACTAAGTCTGCCTAAGTTCAAGCATGTCTGTTGTTTGTTTGTATATGTGATTTTGTCCTTCAGTGGATCCCCTAATCCCATTATACTCCCCTGGTCCTTCTGAATTCTTAATATTAGCCGGCTGAAAGACAAGGTTACTTAGGTTCCATCCTTTGACCTCCCTAGTGTGAGCACTGCTCAGGGTTTATGTGAGACCCTTGTGAACTCTAACACACTAGGACCTGGTCCTTAGTATTTCCCTGAATTGTTTCTGTTCAACCTCCCTAGTGTGGGCACTACCCTGGGATCTTGAAGCCCTTGGGAACTCTGACACACTAGGGTCCTAGGTTCTGTATGCTCAGCCTTGATATATGTCCAATGGATGAATCTCTCAACAATTGATTATTTTGTATTTATGAGCATGAGATTTTGGAGCTGTTGTGATTTGAAGGCTTGGCCTGTCCAGGTGTATTTAGGCCTGTTGTGGGCTCCCTATAGTTATATCTATTCTGTAATTTACTACATTCAATTCTGGTTTGTAATTATTATTTGTAATAACAATTCTGGGGTGTTAGTGAAATTTGGAAGGGGTTCTTATTTTACATTTGCAATAAAGTTGGGTAGAAATCCTGCCTATAGGTTCGATACTGTGTTGTTAAATGTCGTACGTTAGAAATCATACCTATAGGTACCTTATTATGTTCAATCATCACATGCTAGCAGCCATGCCCATAGGTTCGATACTTGGTTTAATTATGTTCTATTTTTGCTTGTTAGAGACCATGCCTATAGGAAATGGTATGATTCAATATATGTGCAAAATCCTGTTTTGTACTGTTATCTTAACGATTATAGAAATCATGTCTATAGGATCTAAAGTTGGATTAATTGTAGAAAGCATGCCTATAGGTTTGAACCAATTTAGTTATCATTTCCACCCGTTTATTCATAAGTTTCCAAACACTGTGATGTTACCCTCACTAGAAATCATGCCTATAGGATTAAAATAAGTAATTCTGGATATTCTGAGATTACCACTATTTATTATCGCATAAAACGCCTAGATATCATGCTAGTAAGCTTAATCTCATTATGCTAAAAAATAGTAGGCAAGCTTATGTAGGTTTTGGAAATCACACTAAGAAACTGGCTTTGCGCATAACTGTCTTCTCATTCATTCAATATCACATACAGATCTTGCCTATAGGATTCTACTAGTTAATTAATTAAAATATGTCAAAATATTAACCAGTTTGGCGTGTATTTGATGTCTAAATGCGGAGGCTAACTTGAGCCCATACTTTCTTCTATTTGAAAGTCCTAAACTGTTTTTTGTATGTCGCTTAGTATTTTCCTTTTTGAGTAGCCTAAGTTAAGGTCTAGAACCACCCTAAAATAGAGGTCCAAATGCCTCCTGGACGGTTAATGCACGCATAGGGTACGACTTAGAATTGACTAGAGCGCTTTAGGTAAACAACTTAAAGATAGTAATCGGGTAGCAGGAGATGATAGTCTGTGCCAGCTGAATAATATGAGTAACACCTGAGGGAGTTACGAAGTATTATTTATGTTGCACGGGGTGATCCCTTAGGCTAAAAAACTTATGACCCCCCACTTCTGTTTAAAGTAATTCGTTTATTTATATATCCAATTTGTTTCCTTTCCCTTAGACTAATTTATATAATTCGAGTTCAGCCGGGACCCACCATTGTGGACCTCGAGGAGTGCCTAACACCTTCTCCTCAAGTTAATTTGAGCCCTTACCTGATCTGTGACACAAACTAGTAATCTTGAGTCATTTGCAAATAGGTTCCCTAACGCACCTTAATCCTTTAAGTGTAGACTCTCTCTTTTAAAGTAAGTATCTGGTGGCCAGCCGTAGCCTCGATCATTCGATGGATGTTAGGAAAAGGAAAAGAGTCTCTCGGACATGCTTTATTCAGGTCTTTATAATGTACACACATTCTAAGTTTGTTCCCCTTTTTGGGGACTACGACTACGTTGGCTAACCATTCGGGATATTTGACTTCCCGAATGGACCCTATTTTAAGTTTGTTACCTCTTCCTTTATGAAGGCGTGTTTCACCTCGGACTGAGGCCTTCTCTTTTGTTTTATCGGTCTGAACTTGAGATCCAAGCTCAACCGATGAGTTGTAATCTCGGGTGGGTTCCTGTCATGTCTAAGTGGGACCACACAAAGCAATCCATGTTATCAATAAGAAATTGAATGAGTTTTTTCCTGAGTTCAGTGGTTAACCTCGTTCCCAGGTATACCTTACGTTCGGGTAGATACTCGATGAATATCACATGTTCTAACTCTTCGACCGTTGATTTGGTTGCATCTGATTCTTCGGGAACGACGAAAGTTCGATGAGTGAGAAAATCCTCTTCATCTTCTTCGATTACCTGTTTATCTGATTCGGTCGAGGCTGGGGACTGTGATTTCTATTTGGCCGCTTGCTTATCTTTGGTGCTCGACTTTTCTGAAGTCGAAGGTGCTGGTATCAGTGCACCTCCTCGAATACAAACATCTCCTTTGCTGCGTGTTGTTCCCCATAAACCGTTTTCACACCATCCACTGTTGGGAATTTCATCATTTGGTGAAGGGTCGACGGTACTGCTCTCATGTTGTGGATCCATGGCCTCCCGAGCAGTGCATTGTACCTCATGTCGCCTTTGACAACATGAAATTTTGTGTCTTGGATGGTCCCGGCCACGTTTACTAGCAAGATTATTTTTCCCTTTGTTGTTTCACTAGCCATGTTGAAGTCGTTTAGGACTCGTGATGCAAGTACAGTCTGGTCTAGCAAGCCGAGATTCTCTACGACCCTCGATCTGATTATGTTTGCTGAGCTACCTAGATCCATGAGAACACATTTAACTTGAATTTTATTTAGCAAAATACAAATTACCAGGGCGTC
This sequence comes from Nicotiana paniculata, assembly GCA_005239505.1. NCBI lineage: Eukaryota > Viridiplantae > Streptophyta > Magnoliopsida > Solanales > Solanaceae > Nicotiana > Nicotiana paniculata. The sequence goes on along the minus strand of ML307442.1, from coordinate 6,016 downwards.
ATTGTGCGGCTGTGAGATGCCTTCTGCTTCTTCGTCGTTGAACGAGAGAGTCTCTTCAGGCACATAGTCTTGAGTCCGTTTCTCCCTTGTGATCGATACTTTAGTGCGTTTGAATATAGGTCTTTGTGGGACGTCAACCCCGCTGACGATCATGTGGATAACATGTTGAGGTTCTTCTTGCTCGTTCATTCTGTTGGCATTTCTTTCCCTGAAGTGATTTTTGGCTCTATCACTGAGGAATTCTCGGTGGTGACCTTCATTGAATAGTCGAGCTACTTCCTCTCTCAATTGTCTGCAGTCTTCAGTCCTATGTCCATACGTGCCATGGTACTTACACATCAGGTTTGGATTCCTTTGAGAGGGATCAGTTTGTATAGGTCTGGGCCACCTAGTATCTTTGATCCTCCCAATGACCGATACGATACCCGAGGCATCGACACTGAAGTTGTACTATGATAATCGGGGTGCTTCTGTAGGATCTGCATATTTTTTGAATCCAGTTTTGCTCATGAGTCCCCGAGAATTCTTTCCTCGGTCACCCCTCCGATAGTTCCGGGTAGAATTACGTCCCGGATGGTTATTCCTTCTTTCAGAAGCATATGGCGGATACCGATCTTTGTTCGACCTTGATTCTCTATCAACATATCTTTGATTTTTACCTGTCGACTGATTAGGATGCACTGAACCTGAGGGGGCTCCTAGTTGGTTGTCCTCGACTCTAATCTTCGATTGATATCGGCTGTGAACATCTGCCCAAGTCACAATCGGGTACTCTATCAAATTTTTGCTTTAGTTGGCGTGATGTGATTGAACTCCACTCGTTTAATCCCTGGGTGAAAGCCTGAATATCCCAATCATCGGTAACCGGTAGCAACTCCATATGTTCCATTTGGAATCGAGATACAAACTCTCGTAGCATCTCGTTATTCCTCTGCTTCACCTTGAAGAGGTCCGATTTTCTCGTTGCAACTTTTATAGCTCCAACGTGCGCCTTTACAAATGAATCTGCCAACATGGCGAACGAATCGATAGAGTTTGGTGGCAAGTTGTGATACCAAATCATAGCTTCCTTTGACAGGGTTTCCCCGAATTTCTTTAGCAATACTAACTCGATTCCTTCATCTTCCAAATCATTTCCTTTGATGGCACACGTATAAGAGGTAACGTGCTCATTAGGGTCCGAGGTCCTGTTGTATTTTGGTATATCGGGCATCCTGAACTTATTCGGTATGGGCTTCAGAGCTGCACTTGGAGGGAATGGTTTTTGCACAAATTTTGTGGAGTCCATTCCCTTTAGGATCGGTAGTTCCCCCGAAATATGATCAACTCGAGAGTTATAGGTTTCCACCTTCTTGCCGTTGGCCTCGATTTTCTTTTCTCCCGATTCTATTCTCTTAGTAAGCTCCTCGAGCATTCTCAATATAGCACGGTCAGTTGTCGATGTATTATTGCCTGATCTTTCAGGCACTGGCTCGGTACAGCGAGTAGCCTCTTGTTCGACCCTATTCGGAGCCACGTGCTGATTTTGCAACTGGTCAATGGCGTTCTGTTGGGCTTGCAGTATCTCAAATATAACTTGAAGATTAACACCTTCGTTTTCTCTTCCCTGAGTACCTCGACCGCCGGTTCGACCTTCTCTGCGTATGCTTCCATCGGGGTCCCCGCCTAAATCCGCATTCAAATCAATATGCGAACCGACATCGATCGGGTTGGCGGGTGGCGCTCCTCCGAGGTCAACCTGCGGAACCTCTATTCCTGGAGCGATAACATTCTCATTCTCCTCGTGGAGTCCGACGCCGTTGTCACCATGTGTGGCTGTGTTTTGTGAGTTTGACATGATATATCCTGAAAACAAAATTCTTAACAAGAAACAAGCGTAAAATAGTGTGTTATATCAGAATTGACACTGAATAATCACTATTATCCTTGGCCCCACGGGGGCGCCAAACTGTTTACCTCGAAATACGAGTAACAATTAAACTTGTAATGTGATTATAAGGATATGTGATCTAATTTAATGCCAATTGATAAATAACTAAATAAGTAAAGGAATTAAACAATTAAAATGGATCAAACCAGTGTAGTAGCAAGTTATCGACCCCGGTCTGAATTAGACTCGAGATCAACTGCCAAGAACAGTAAGAGCAGCAATAGTATATGAACAATAAGAACTATATTAAGAGCGAATAAAAGAGCAGAATGCTTTGTATTTCTCAGTAATGGCATAAGTAGTAAGTGCGTATGATGATAATAATGATAATATGTTGTCTTACAAATGAACAAGATTCCTCTTTATATAGTAAAGGAATCCTAAATAAGATATGACTCTAATTTCGGAAGTAAAATACATGATTGATACCATTAATCGTTAATGGTTCTATCAGTTCCGAGATTCTCGCCGAGATTGGTAGTCGATCTCGGACATCTCGTGATTCTATTACCGTGGTGTCGATTTAGCCTGATCTCGATCCCTTAGTCTTCATATTCTCTGAGCCCGAACTTACTTCGATACCGGCTCATTCTCGAGATATACCCTCGAACCCGTAGAATCAGGTATCCTTGATTTTTACGGTACAATTATAAAGAGTGTAACTAATATCCACCGATGGCATAAACTCTTCTAAAATGTTTATATTTTTAATACTTAAATTATAAATAATGAGATTAGTTGTAGAATTAGATAACTTGGACTCTACATTTATTCTACCTAAATAATAATATTTCTACCAAAACATACAAAGGATTCTACGTCTTCTCTATTTTTATCGATCATTAATTCTGTGTTTACATTTTGTGGTTCTTCAACACCATTGAAACAATGAGCATCCCATTGAATCAATCTCCAGCTTTATTATCCCTAAACAACTTCAATTTCTTCTTCTTATACTTTTTTTAGTGGACGCGTATAGGGGCGAAGCCACGTTTAAGTTAGGGTGGTCAATTGACCCCTTTATCGGAAAATTACAATATGTATATAAGTAAAATATTAAATTTTAGAAGTACATAATATATATTGAACACCTTTTGTCGATTTTATTTCTTACTTATTTCTAGGTTAAACACCCTTGAGAAAAACTTTGACTTCGCCACGCGTTTTAACTTTGGATCCAAAACTAGAAAAATTGACAAAAAGAATGAAAGAATAACAACATACAACAGTAACTACAAGTGCTCTTCATATTAGAAATGGTAACCTCATTTTACAAAAGCTATAATACTCGTGTAATTTGCACTATATCAGAAGAATGTTGATTAAGTGAAATTCAATTATTTACTCTGTAGTTTTGATATTAGTCAAACAAACAGTAGAGCCAAGTTTCAAAGACCTTCATGCTCTTCCATATTATTCCCCATCACTGATCGCATGCCAGCTGGCGCAAAATCATCATGAATGACGTCACAGACCCCACCGTTTCCAGAAACATCACAGTTTGTGCGTGACTGTTCCATCTGAGCAAAGCCTTTCTGATCAGCTGTCAGATGATGCATGTGAGGAAATGGAACCGACACTCCATGAACCACAATCCTACTGTTATGCAGCAGATCAAAACTCACAACCCTCACGTAATTGACCTTCATCGGAGCTAACACGCCTCCTCCGCCAGCAGTAGTTACCACCAATTTTTCCTCGCCGTCCATCGTCGGCAACACTGTCCCCGCCGGCAAACTCACCATTTCCCCAGCCATAATCCTCCGATTCGGCACAACGTGAAACCTAAAATTCGAGAGATACGCATGTCCTCCACTAGCAAAAATCGACACATCGTCTAATGCAAACACCGTCATCGCCTTAAGCTCGGATAGCTCAGCGTACTTCACCCTCAGCGCCAGTGCTAAAATACTGTAACCGCTGTTACGCAACCTGATAATGGCGTCCTTTAACATGAAGTGCATGATAGAGAAAGGCGATGCAGAGGACACTGTAGACACCGAATTAGGAATAGGAAACGAATCAAATGACAGAGAACTCATTCTCTCCACATTACAGGAAAGCGGAGAGAGGTGCGATACAAAGCCACGTAAGCCATGCACAAGGATCAAGCCATTATTGAACAAATCCGGCTGAGTGACTTCAACGCCGTTGATGAAAATCTTCGCGTCACGAGTAGTACTGGAGAAAGTGACGGTGAGACAGCGATTCGGAGCTAGGGTTTCGAGCTTAGTACCGAAAGCTAAAGTGCGTAGGAAGTGAAGAGGGTAAAGGCCAGGAACAGAGTGTTCCTGAAGGAGAAGAGGGAGGGAACAAGTAGGACAAGTTATGAGAGAAGAGTCGGCGGGAGCGAAGACGGTGATTGGAGTGGTGGTGGTGGTGAGATTTGCGTCGGTTGCTGCAGTGGAGAGCTGCTGGAATCCGAGAGAAGAGAGAACGGTTGCGAAGAGAGAAGTGTGGTCGTGAGGAGATATCATCGGAGATGGAGTTAGCGGTGGAAGTGAGTTGGGGAAAGAGGCGGATGCGGCGGAGATGAACAGAGAAATGAGAATCAGAAGGAGAAATTGAGTGATCGCCATTGTTGTTGCTTGAGAGTGTGTGTGTGTGAAAAAGATGAATCGAGAAGAGTGAATGGTGTATGCGTGAAGGGGCTCTCGGCAGGTGTATATATAACTGCAATTTCTCAGGGCGGGAAATCCAGTTCTGTTGGAAAAGTCGGTTATGCGATTCCTCCCCTGAATTGACAGGTTTGCCCTTACGTTTAGCCTCTAATTACATTTTTGTCTGCTGGCGGTGTAACGTAGGGGTATTCGTCGATAGGTACGGTATTTAGATATTTTGGTTCGGTATTTTGGATATTCGATATCCTTAAATGTTATACCAATATCGTACCTAATTAAATTCGGTATGATTCAATTTTTTGTTTTTCAGTTTCGATTTATTCAGTACGGTAACTTTGATTGTTCGGTTTTAAAACAGCTTTTGAACCTTATATTTAAGGAAGAATAACACCTTAACTAGCCAGCAAAATTAAAATTATAACTATCCAGTAAAATCAATCTTATGAATACAAAGCATTACACATTATATATGAGACATTTATAAACAGGAGTACTAGATTAGAATAATATTTACAGACTTCATCAACGTATATGTACGCTTGGTCTAAAACTCTAACTTGCATTTCCATAATGCACCAGACATCAGTAAGCTTCTCAAAATGTGACCAAAATAAGTTTTTCACACGTGTTATTTACCGAAATTATTCGGCTAATATTCATTAACCACATAGACAAAAATAGGTGGCGCACAAGTTTTAACAAAAGAACATGGAATTAGAAACATTCTCCCGAAGATCTCTGGTAAATGCAGGCTACAAGGATGACATGATAATTAAAATTAATTCAATATATATTTCGGTACGCTATTGATATTTTGGTATCTTTTAAAAAAAATATCAAATAACATACCTAATACCAATTTTTTTAAAAATGTATATCAAATACCATACCAAATACAAAATACCAAATACCAAAAATTTCGATTTCAATATAATAATTTGGTATTTAACAAATTATGCCCAGCCCTAGTGTAACAGATATTTACTTAGATCACTTAAAAGCAATAGCAAGTATAAGTGATTTTGTAAAGCATGTGTTGGTAATTAATGGAAAAGGATAAATAGAGTAGCTTTTTATAATCAGGTAAATTATATTGACTGCAAAAATAGATAAGAGTAAAATTCTGACGATCCGACTTCTTATATATAACTGGAGTGGATTATATTTTTACCTCAGTGGATTAAGCTTAAATTAACTGTCACTTTCAGAAATCTTCTCTTTCTATAATTCGTTCTAGTCAATACAATGTAATTCTGTTAATTATTTAAGAAACTTCTGTTTAAAATCCCTGCAATCCAATTTCGTCCAAGCTTTGAGTATTACTTATAGTAATTTTACAGTTACTTCTAACCTAACTTGCACCTCCAATTCGTTAATTTAGAGACAAGATATATATTTACAAGATAATTAGGTCATTACTTAAAAGGTAATTACATGTAAATATAAATATACATACATACATATA
>MDKI01184635.1:0-31460 GCA_005239505.1 Nicotiana paniculata | reverse complement strand
ATATTACTTGTCGACCACGTACACTTGCGTGTGCATTGGGAATTCAACCAACAAGTTTTTGGCCTTCTGCGGTTTTAAATCCACTTCTGCGTAAAATGCGCATCTGCAATATGGTGCATGACTTCTACTGTTTTGTATCTACACATTAATTTTTGCAGGTGTGGATGCACCAGTTATATAATAGAAAAAAACCAGGCAGCCACTATTTTGGTTTGTCTCCAATATCTCAACCTACTCAATTAACCTCCAAAAAGTTTAAGACTTTGCAGATTAGTCAAAAATAATATAATAAACTATTCTAGAAAAGAAAATTTCAAATATAGCTTAAAATTTTGAAAATGATAGGTTTCCTTCCACATCGCATTTAATGTTGTGGCACGATGTGAGTCAATTTTATCACTTTTCTCTTCACTTGGAGGATATGAATTGGACACCTAACTTGGATTTCTTGGAATGAGACTTCAACCTCCAAAATTGCAAATTCACCCGAATGTTTACATCCTTTTTTCACTCGAACTAGAGTCAATGTCAACCATATTTTTAGTGACGTCTTTGGACTCTAATTCCATTTCTTATTCAGCATCACCAACAAGCATGGATGTCACGACCCAAATTCCCAACTCTCGGGATCGTGATGGCGCCTAACACCATACTTGCTAGGCAAGCCAATGTTAGAACTTAACTAACCTTTTCTTTTAAAAGTTTACTTAAACAGAATAGAACAATTTAAAATAAAAAGGAAATCTAATACTTTCCAATAAATGCAATCAAAAATAATATTCAATAAGATGAAACCAAACACGAGCTAACACTAACTATATAACCACCCTGGGGTCTGGTGTCACAATTCACGAACAACTAAAGTATACATACAAATATTTGGCTGAAAGAAAACATATATCTGTTTTGAATGAAATAAAACAACAAACCACTAATAAGGGTAAGACTCCAGGAATCTGCGGATGCTAGTAGATCTACCTCGTGTCTCCGTGTGAATGATATCAGCTACTACTTTCACCTAACTCTTGTCGGTACCTGGATCTTCACAAGAAGTGCAGAGTGCAGTATCAGTACAACCGACCCCATGTACTGGTAAGTGCCGATCCTAACCTAGACGAAGTAGTGACGAGGCTACGGCGGGACATTTATAACATAACCAGGATACAATATATAATAAACAAAGAAGGGAATAATAACAATTAAACAGTACTTGCAACAAATAAACAAAGAAACTCGCTTAACTTTTCCAGATCTCAGCTCTAAACAATCCTCACGAAAATCTCCAAGTTTCAATTAAAATAACGTAAGTGCAGGATATGAAATGACCACAATAAATTAGTGAGTATTCCAGTCTTTATGTTTAAAATCAGTAAAATATGAATATCCTCCCTTATTTCTCCTTGTTGCGGCGCGCAACCCGCTCCCACCTATCCACCCTTATTGCTCCTCCCTATATTTATCACCCTTATTTGTCCTGTTGTGGCGTGCAACCCGATCCCACATGTCCTCCCTTAATACTCCTCGTTGCGGCGTGCAACCCGCTCCCACCAGACAATCACATCTCTTTATTTATAAAAATATTTCACAATTTAGGCCAAAGCATTTCGCAATATTTATGTCTCGACAATTGTAAGCAGAAAGTTGTACTATTCATGAACTTCATCAATTATCATTTCACAATGAAACCAACCGTGGTGTATCATAAAACACTGTCAACTAGCTCAACCCTTTTTATATCATAATGATTCCAAGGGATCAACTAACACTTCCAAATACGTAAAACAATATTTAACGACAAGTTGACGAAAACAAGCGGACACGGAGGCATCAAAATCATGAATACCATTAAGCCAGGAATCAAACAAACTGGGAATAGGGAAAGGATCATGTTCAATAGATAATTTGGTGGTGCATAGATACTCGTCACCTCACCTATACACCACACACATGAAAATTCACATAGCATTTAAGTTGGGGATTCCTATTCCCTCAAGTCAAGGTTAAACCAAACACTTACCTCAATTTCACAAGCAATTCACTGCTCAAGCACAACTTTTCCTTTAGATTTGCCTCAAACCCGCTTGAATCTAATCATAATTGTTTCAATATCATTAATTATTTCTAAATGCATTAACGTTAATGAAAAATCATGGTTTTCTATCAAAAGACAAAAATCGACCCCGGGCCCGCTTGGTTTAAACTCGAGGTTCGGACCAAAACCCATTTACCCATTCTCCTCCGGTCCCGGATATACATTTGGTTTTGGAATCCGACCTCAGTTCGAGGTCTAATTCCCAAATTTTGAAATTCCTAAGTTCTACCCAAAAATCCCAACTTTTTTACCATGAAAACTCAAGATTCTATGATGAAATATTGTAAAAAATTGTTAAGGATGGAAAGGAATTAGTTAGATGTCACTTACCAATGATTTGGAGAAGTTTGGGTCTTTGAAAAATCGCCTATGGAGGTTTAGGATTCGAGAGAATTGAAAAATGGTTGAAAATGCCGTCTAATATATGACTTAACAGGCTGCAGTTACCGCGATTGCGATCAGGAGTTCACAATTGTGAACCCTTTGAAATCTTGATGCCTTTACATTTGCGACATCTGGGGCCTTCGCAAATTCCAGCCAAAGGTTCGCATTTGCGAGGTTGGCCTTCCTAAGCCTTCTTCGCATTTGCGACAATATAGTCGTATTTCCCAGGCCGACAGACTTCAGGTGAAGCCTGATCTCGCATTTGCGAGATCAGGGGCCTGTGCAAAACACCAGATGTATAGCTGAGTTTTCTTAAATTCTAATCACTCAGTGTTCTATCCACAACTCACCCGAACCCTTGGGGATCCAAACCAAACATGCACGCAAGCCTAAAACCATCATACGAACTTGCTCGTGCGATCAAATCATCAAAATGACATCAAAAACTACAAATTTAACCTCAAACTCATGATTTTCCTCAAGAACATTTCATTTTTACAATTTCTCAACCGGACGTCCGAATCACATAAAATAAATTTCGATTCTCACCAAATTTCACAGATAGGACTTAAATGCCATAAAAAACCTGTACCAGGCTCCGGAACCAAAAGAGGGGCTTGATACCAACGATTTCACACATTAGTTCATTTCTTTATTTTTTTAATAATTCAGTAAAAACAATTTTCTTCAAAAATTAATTTCTAAGGCTAGGGACCTCGGAATTCCATTCTGGGCATACGCCCAAGTCCCATATTTTACTAAGGACCTCCCGGAATCATCGGAATACAGATCCGGGTCCGTTTACTCAAAATGTTGACCAAAGTCAATTAAAATCAAATTTAACTCTCAAAATTTATTATTTCATATATTTTCACATAAAAGCTTTCCGGTTTCGCGCTCGGACTGCGCACGCAAATTGAGGTAATTAAAAATTAACTTTTTTAAGGACAATGAGCCCGAAATAGGGTTTTAATTCATAAGATGACCCTTTGGGTCATCATAATCTCCACCTCTAAAGAAATCGTTCGTCCTCGAACAGACATAGAAAATTACCTAAACTGGCAAATAGGTGGGGATATCTACTCTGCATGTCCGAATCTGACTCCTAAGTAGTTGCCTCTAGTGGACCTCCACCTCTAGTGGGCTGGCCTCCACCTCTAGCAGGCTGGCCTCCACCTCTAACATTATGACCTCTACCTATGACTACATGACCCATACCCCTGGCTGGCAGGTGCCAGAACTATAGTGCGAGAATTCTGATCCTGAGGTTGATTACCCAAAATCTCGAACAAGTTCTCCGAATATGCCCGTACACACCACACTTATAGCACCCATCCTGCTACTGAGGCTGACCCTGATGATCCGACTAACCACGATAATAACTCTGAAGAGGAGGTGCTCTGATAGGGGCTGGCTGATTAGAATAAGGCAAGTAAGATCTACGACCACCTGAGGCACCATGGGACGTCTAAAGTGTTGACTGAAATGGCCTGGAAGAATGGACTCTACCCTGAGTATCCCCGCCTCCATACGAGGCACCGCTGAATCTACCGGAATGGTGAGGTCTCTTGTCCGAACCCTGACCTCCCAGTCCAAGAACCATCTCAACTCTCCTGGCCACATCCTGAAAGGAAATCTCACTCCATGTCTCCTTAGCCATCTGCAATCTGATAGGTTGAGCAAGGCCCTCAATAAATCTCCCGGCCCTTTCTCTCTTTGTAGGCAACAACAGAATAACATGTCTAGCCAAATCCACAAAGCGAGTCTCATACTGGGTGATAGTTATGCTGCTTTGCTGAAGACGCTCAAACTGGCTGCGTCACTCCTCTCTAGTAGTGATAGGAAGAAACTTCTCCAAAAAGAGATGTGAAAATTGATCCCAAGTCAGAGCAGGTGATCCGGCTGGTCTAGTCAACAAATAATCCTCCACCATTTTTTGGTGGAACCAGTCATCTGAAAAGTGGCAAAGTCGACCCTATTGGTCTCCAAAATATCCATGTTCCGAAGAACACATGACAACTGTCAAGATATTCCTGAGGATCCTCTGAAGTAGCACCATTGGAATGAACCGGGAAAACCTTGATAAACCCGTCCAGTCTCCACAAAGCATCGGAGGCATAGCTGCTCCATCAACAAGCGGTGCTGCATCGACTGGCTGAACTACCCAGCTAGAATTGATGCCGGGGTCTGAATCTGTGGAGTAGTCTGATCAGGAGTGTGGGTAGCAGGAGTCTGGACCCCCGCTCCAGCCTGAGATATGGCTACTGCCACTGGGAGTGTGCCAGTCTGGGCTACACCCTCCATAAGGCCCACCAATCGGTCCAAAGCAGGATATGAAATGACCACAATAAAATAGTGAGTATTCCAGTCTTTATGTTTAAAATCAGTAAAATATGAATATCCTCCCTTATTTCTACTTGTTGTGGCGCGCAACCCGCATATACGAGGTTGGCCTTCCCAGGCCTTCTTCGCATTGAATATAGTCGCATTTCCCAGGTCGATAGACTTTGCATTTGCGAAGCCTTATCTCGCATTTGCAAGATCAGAGGCCTGTGCAAAACACCAGATGCACAACTGTGTTTTCTTAAGTTCTAATCACTCTATGGCCTATCAATAACTCACCCGAGCCCTCGAGGCTCCAAACCAAACATGCACACAACTCTAAAAGCATCATACAAACTTTCTTGTGCGATCAAATCATCAAAATAACATAAAAAAACTACGAATTTAACCTCAAACTCATGTTTTTCCTCAAGAACACTTCATTTTCACAATTTCTCAACCGGGCATCCGAATCACGTCAAATAAATTCTGTTTCTCACCAAATTTTACAGATATGACTTAAATGCCATAACAAACCTATACCGGGCTCCGAAACTAAAATATGGGCCTGATACCAACGATTTCATACATTAGTTCATTTCTTTATTTCCTTAATAATCCAGCAAAAATAATTTTCTTCAAAAATTGATTTCTAAGGTTAGGGACCTCGGAATTCCATTGTGGGCATATACCCAAGTCCCATATTTAACTGCAGACCTCCCGAGATCGAAATACAGATCCTGGTCCGTTTACTCAAATGTTGACCAAAGTATACTAAAATCAAATTTAACTCTCAAAATTTATTATTTCATATATTTTCACATAAAAGCTTCCCGGTTACGCGCCCGGACTCCACCTCTAAAACACTTGTTCCTCCTCGAATGGACATAGAAAATTACCTGAACTGGCAAACAGGTGGGAATATCTACTATGCATGTCCGACTCGGACTCCCAAGTAGTTGCCTCAACAGGCTAAAATGGCTACTGGCTCCTCCTCATAGGTCAAATCTTTGTCCAATTGGACAGAGCTAAAATCTAACACGTGGGACGGGTCACCATGATATTTTCAGAGCATAGACACATGGAATACCGGATGAACTGAGGATAACCCTGGAGGCAACTCAAGTCTATAAGCTACCTCCCCTACTCTATCGAGAATCTCCAATGGACCGATTTACCTAGGGCTCAACTTGCCATTCTTCCTAAACCGCGTAACACCCTTCATGGGCGAAACCTGAAGTAATACCCTTTATCTGACCATGAATGCTACATCACGAACCTTACGGTCGGCATAAATCATTTTGCCTAGACTGAGCTGCAGGAAGTCGATTCTGTATAACCTTGACCTTATCTAAGGTCTCTTGAACTAAGTTTGTACCCAATAACTGAGCCTCTTCTGGCTCAAACCATCCAACTAGCGATCTGCAACGTCTATCATATAATGCCTCATAGAGAGCTATCTGAATGTTGGACTGATAGCTATTGTTGTAGGAAAACTCCGCTAACATAAAGAACTGATACAAAGAACCTCCAAAATCAATAATAAAGGCACGAAGCATATCTTCCAAGATCTAAATAGTATGCTCGGACTGCCCGTCCGTCTAAGGATGAAATGATGTGCTCAACTCAACTCGTGTACCCAAATCACGCTGAACTGCCCTCCAAAAGTACAAGGTAAACTGCGTACCTCGATCATAAATAATAGAAACGGGCACACCGTGAAGGCGAACAATATCTAGAATATATATCTCTGCCAACCGCTCTGAGGTAAAAGTATTTGCCACCAGAATGAAATATGCTGATTTAGTCAGCCTATCCACAATAACCCAAACGGCGTCGAACTTCCTCTGAGTCCGTAGGAGTCCTAGAACGAAGTGCATAGTGATACGATCCCACTTCCACTTAAGAATCTCTATCTACTGATGCAAACCACCGGGTCTATGATGCTCATACTTCACATGTTGACAATTCAAGCAACGAGCCAAATAAGCAACAATATCCTTCTTCATCCGTCGCCACCAATAATGTTGCCGCAAGTTCTGGTACATCTTGGCAGCACCTGGGTGAATAAAATACTTAGAACTGTTAGCCTCCTCAAGGATCAACTCACGAAGCCCGTCAACATTAGGCACACACACTCGACCCTGCATCCTCAAAACACCGTCATCTCTAACTGTAACTTGCTTGGCACCACCGTGCCGAATTGTGTCCCTAAGGACCATCAAGTGCGAGTCATTATCCTACCAATCTCTGATACGCTCAAATAAAGAAGATCGAGCGATTGTACAAGCTAAAACACGACTGGGCGAAATATCTAACCTCACGAACTGATTAGCCAAAGTCTGAATGTCTGAAGCTAACAATCTCTCACCGACTGGAATGAATGCAAGGCTGCCCATACTTACTGTCTTCTTACTCAATGCATCGGCCACCTTATTGGCCTTCCCTGGATGATACAATAAGTGACAGTCATAATCTTTCAATAACTCAAACCATCTCCTCTATCTCAAATTAAGATCCTTTTGCTTGAACAAGTACTGGAGATTGGGATGATCCGTGTAAACCTAACACAACACACCATAAAGATAATACCTCCATATTTTCAATGCGTGAACAATGGCTGCCAACTCTAAGTCATGGAAATGATAATTATTCTCATGAACGTTCAACTGCCAAGACGCATATGCAATAACCCTTCCCTCCTGAATCAATACCGCTCCAAGCCCAACACGGGAAGCATCACAATATACCGTGAAAGATCCTGAACCTGATGGTAACACCAACAACGGTGATGAAGTCAAGGCTGTATTGAGCTTCTGAATGCTCGCCTCACACTCGTTCGACCATTTGAATAGGGCACCTTTTTGGGTTAATTTAGTCATTAGGGCTGCTATAGATGAAAACCCTTCCACAAATCGATGATAGTAACCTGCCAAACCCAAGAAGCTCCTGATTTCCGTGGCTGAAGTGGGTTAAGGCCAGTTCTTGACTGCCTCTATCTTCTTAGGATCTACCTGAATACCCTCTGCTGATACGATCTGACCCAAGAAAGCTACCGAATCCAACCAGAACTCGAACTTTGAAAATTTTGCATACAATTGATTATCCCTCAAAGTTTGGAGCGCTATCCGAAGGTGCTGCTCATGCTCCTTCTGACTGCGGGAGTATATTAGAATATCGTCAATACAGGTCTGCCGGAAGCACCTCGGTAAACTCACAAACAATAGGCACTGAATCTATCGAAAAAACCTCGGTATTATAATCATGAATATGAGCCAAATAAGCCAAACACCCCTTCTCAACCAAGCGACGAGCCTTGGTATAAGAAATCACTCTGCTGGGAGAATGACTAGGAGTCCCTTTCCACTCCAATCGAGGCAACCCTGGCAAAGCTAAAGTAACTGTCTTGGCATGACAGTTCAAGATGGCATAATAAGGTGACAACCAATCGATGCCCAATATGACATCGAAATCAACTATGTCAAGAAGCAAAAGGTCTACACTAGTTTCAAGACCCTCAATAACGACCACACACGAACGATACACATGATCTACAACAATAGCATCCCCCACTAGCGTATACACATAAATAGGGACACTCAAAGAATTGCGGGGAACAACCAAATTCGAGGCAAAATAGGATGATACGTAAGAATAACTAGACCCTGGATAAAAAAAACTGAAACATCTTTATTGCAAACTGAAATGGTACCTGTGATAACAGAATCGGAGGACTCCACCCCAGGTCTGGCTGGAAATGCATACAATCGGGGCGGGGCCCCATCACCCTAAATCGTGTCTCTGGGACAACCTCTGATAAGTGGACCTCCACCTCTAGCAGGCTGGCCTTCACCTGTAACATTCTGACCTCTACCTCTGACTACTTAACCCTACCCCTGGCTGGCTGGGCAGGTGGTGCTGCAGCTGGTGCCGGAATTATAGCACAAGATTTTTGATCCCGAGGCTGATTACCCAAAAATCTCGGACAAGTTCTCCGAATATGTTCGTACTCACCACACTTATACCACCCATCCTAATACTGAGGCTGACCCTGATGAGCCGTCTGGCCACGATAATAACTCTGAAGAGGAGGTGCTCTAATAGGGGTTGGCTGATCAGAATAAGGCAAGTAAGAGCCACGACCACCTGAGTCACCATGGGACGTCTGAAGTGTTGACTAAAATGGCCTGGAAGAATGGCCTCTACCCTGAGTATCTCCGCCTCCATATGAGGCACCGTTGAATTTACCGGAATGGAGAGGTCTCTTGTCCGAACCCTGACCTCCCAGTTTAAGAACCATCTCAAATCTCCTGGACACATTGGCCGCATCTTGAAAGGAAATCTCGTTCCCTGTCTCCTTAGCCATCTGTAATCTGATCGGCTGAGCAAGGCCCTCAATAAATCTTCTGACCCTTTCTCTCTCTATAGGCAACAAAAGAATAGCATGCCGAGCCAAATCAACAAATCGAGTCTCATACTGGGTGACAGTCATGCTTCCTTGCTGAAGACGCTTAAACTGGAGGCGGCGCTCCCCACTAGTAGTGATAGGAAGAAACTTCTCCAAAAAGAGATGTGAAAATTGACCCAAGTCAGAGCAGGTGATCCCGCTGGTCTAGTCAACAAATAATCCCTCCACCATTTCTTGGCGGAACCAGTCATCTGAAAAGAAGCAAAGTCGACCCCATCGGTCTCCAAAATACCCATGTTTTGCAGAACCTCATGACAACTATCAAGATATTCCTGAGGATCCTCTGAAATAGCACCACTGAAATGAATAGGGAAAATCTTGATAAACCCGTCCAGTCTCAACAAAGCATCGGAGGATATATCTGCTCCATCAACAAGCGGTGCTGCATCGACTGGTTGAACTACCCAACTGGATTGGCTGCTGGGGTCTGAATCTGTGGAGTAGTCTAATCAAGAGTGTGGGCAGCAGGAGTCTGGATCCCCGCTCCAGCGTGAGATATGGCTGCTGCCACTGGGAGTGCGCCAGTCTGGGCTACACCCTCCATAAGGTTAACCAATCAGACCAAAGCATCCCGAAGCACCGGGGTAGCAATAAACCCCTCTGGGACCTGAGCTGGTCCCACTGGAACGTCTGAGCTGGAGCCCCTTTATCAATCTCTATTTGGGGCTCAACAGCTACGGCTGCTGCCTGAGCAATGGGCTGAGTCCTACCCCTGCCTCGGCCTCTGCCCCTTGAAGGAGTTGTTGCTGTTGGAGAAGAAGAAACACGTGTTCTCGCCATCTGTTAGAGAACATAAGAGTTCAATCAGTATTTGAGATAACAAGAATCGCATAATAGAGTAGAAAGAAAATGATTTTGTTCCTAACTTTATAGCCTCTGAGAGATAAGTACAGACGTCTTCGTACTGATCCCTCAGAATCTATTAAGCTTGTTCGTGAATTGTGACCTATGCAACCTAGTTCTGTGATACCAACTTGTCACGACCCAAATTACCAACCCTCGGGATCGTGATGGCGCCTAACACCATACTTGCTAGGCAAGCCAATGTTAGAAATTTACTAACCTTTTCTTTTAAAAATTTACTTAAACACAATAGAACAATTTAAAACAAAAAGGAAATCTAATACATTCCAATAGATGCAATCAGGAATAATATTCGATTAGATGACACGAACCACAAGCTAACACTAACTATATAACCACCCCGGGATCTGGTGTCACAATTCACGAACTACTAAATAATACTACAATATTTGGCCAAAATAAAACATATGTCTGTTTTGAATGAAATAAAACAATAAACAACTAATAAGAAGAAGACTCCAGGAATCTGCGGACGTCAGCAGATCTACCTCGTGTCTCCGTGTGAATGATATCAGCTACTACTTTCACCTAGATCTGGACACTACCTGGATCTGTACAAGAAGTGTAGAGTGCAGTATTAGTACAACCGACCCCATGTACTGGTAAGTGCCGAGCCTAACCTCGACAAAGTAGTGACGTTGTTGCGGTGGGGAATTTATAACATAACCTGGATACAGTGTATAATAAAGCAAGAAGGGAATAATAACAAAAACAATACTTGAAACAAATAAACAAAGCAACTCGGTTAACTTTTCCATATCTCATCTCTAACCAATCCTCACGAAAATCTCCAAGTTTCAATTTAAAATAATCGTAAGTGCAGGATATGAAATGACCACAATAAAATAGTGAGTATTCCAGTCCTTATGTTTAAAGTCAGTAAAATATGAATATCCTCCCTTATTGCTCCTTGTTGGGGCGCACAACCCGCTCCCACCTATCCACCCTTATTGCTCCTCCCTATATTTATCACCTTTATTTCTCCTGTTGCAGCGTGCAACCCGATACCACCTGTACTCCCTTATTACTCCTCGTTGCAGCATGCAACCCGCTCCCACCAAATAGTCACATCTCTATATTTATAAAAAGATATCACAATTTAGGCCAAAGCCTTCCACAATATTTATGTCTCAACAATTGTAAGCACAAATTTGTACTATTCATGAACTTCATCAATTATCATTTCATAATGAAACCAACCGTGTGTATCGCAAAACACTGTCAACCAGCCAAACCCTTTTTATACCATAATGATGCCAAGGGATCAACTAACACTTCCAAATACGTGAAATAATATTTAACAACAAGTTGACGAAAACAAGTGGACATGGAGGCATCAAAATCTTAAACACCATTAAGCCAGGAATCAAACAAATTGGGAACAGGGAAGGATCATGTTCAACAGATAGTTTGGAGGTGCAGAGATACTCTTCACCTCACCTATACACCAAACACATGCAAATTTAAATAACATTTAGGTTGGGGATTCCTATTCCCTCAAACCAAGGTTAAACCAAACACTTACCTCAATTTCACAAGCAATTCACTGCTCAAGCACAACTTTTCCTTTAGAATTTTCCTCTAACCCGCTCGAATCAAATCACAATTGGTTCAATATCATTAATTATTGCTAAAGGCATTAAATTTAATGAAAAATCATGGGTTTCCTATCAAAAGACAATAATTGACCCCGAGCCCGCTTGGTCTAAACTCGAGGTTCGGACCAAAACCCGTTTGACCATTCTACCCCGAGCCTGGATATACATTTTGTTTTGGAATCAGACCTCGACTCGAGGTCTAAATTCCCAAATTTTCAAATTCCTAAGTTCTACCCAAAAATCCCAATTTTTTTACCATGAAAACTCTAGCTTCTATGATGAAATCTTGTAAAAAAAGTTTAAGGATTGAAAGGAATTAGTTAGAGATCACTTACCAACGATTTGGAGAAGTTTGGGTCTTTCGAAATCTCCTATGGAGGTTTAGGGTTCAAGAGAATTGAAAAATTGATGAAAATCCCGTCTAAAGTCTGACTTAACAGGCTGCAGTTACCACAATTGCGATCAGGGGTTTGCAATTGCGAACCCTTTAAAATCCCGCTGCCTTCGCATTTGCGACATATATGTCGCATTTGCGACATCTGGGGCCTTCGCAAATTCCGGCCAAAGGTTTGCATTTGCGAGGTTGGCCATCCCAGGCGTTCTTCGCATTTGCGACAATGAAGTCGCATTTCCCAGGCCGGCAGACTTCGCATTTGCGAAGCCTGATCTCGCATGGCCTGTGCAAAACACCAGATGCACAACTGAGTTTTCTTAAGTTCTAATCACTCAGTGGCCTATTAAAAACTCATCCGAGCCCTCGGGGCTCCAAATCAAACATGCACGCAACTCTAAAACATCATATAAACTTTCTTGTGCGATCAAATCATCAAAATAACATAAAAAACTACGAATTTAACCTCAAACTCATGATTTTCCTCAAGAACACTTCATTTTCACAATTTCTCAACCGGACGTCCGAATCACGTCAAATAAATTCCGATTCTCACCAATTTCATAGATAGGACTTAAATGCCATAACAAACTTGTACCGCGCTCCGAAACCAAAATACGGGCTCGATGCCAACGATTTGACACATTTGTTCATTTCTTTATTTCCTTAATAATCCAGCAAAAACAATTTTCTTCAAAAATTGATTTCTATGGCTAGGGACCTCAAAATTCCATTCTGGGCATACGCCCAAGTCCTATATTTTACTGCGGACCTCTCGGGATCGTCGGAATACCTATCAGGGTCCGTTTACTCAAAATGTTTACCAAAGTCAACTAAAATCAAATTTAACTCTCAAAATTTATTATTTTATCTATTTTCACATAAAAACTTTCCGTTTTGGCACCCAGACTGTGCACGCAAATCGAGGTAATTAAAAATTAACCTTTTAAGGCTAATGAGCCCGAAATAGGGTTTTAATTCATAAGATGACCCTTTGGGTTACCACAATCTCCACCTCTAAGACACTCGTTCCTCCTCGAACGAATATAAAAAATTACCTGAACTGGAAAATAGGTGGGGATATCTACTCTGCATGTCTGACTCGGACCCCTAAGTATCTGCCTTAACAGGCTGACCTCTCCATTGCACTCGAACTGAAGGGTAACCCTTTGATCTCAACTGACGAACTTATCGGTCTAAAATAGCTACTGGCTCCTCCTCATAGGTCAAATCTTTGTCCAATTGGACACAGCTGAAATCTAACATATGGGACGGGTCACCATGATATTTCTGGAGCATAGACACATGGAATACCGGATGAACTGAGTATAACTCTGGAGGCAACACAAGTCTATAAGCTACCTCCCCCCACTCTATCGAGAATCTCAAATGGCCCGATTTACTAAGGGCTCAACTCCGCTAATGGCAAGAACTGATCCCAAGAACCTCCAAAATCAATAACACAGGCGCAGAGCATATCTTCCAAGATCTGAATAGTACGCTCGGACTGCCCGTCCATCTGAGGATGAAACACTGTGCTCAACTTAACTCGTGTACCCAACTCATGCTGAACTGCCCTACAAAAGTGCGAGGTAAACTGCGTACCTCGATCAAAAATGATAGACACGGGCAAATCGTGAAGGCAAACAATCTCTCGAATATATATCTCTGCCAACCGCCCAAAGGTATAAGTATTTCTCACTATAATGAAATGTGCTGATTTAGTTAGCCTATCCACAATAACCCAAACGGCGTCGAACATCCTCTGAGTTCGTGGGAGTCCAACAACGAAGTCCATAGTGATACGCTGCCACTTCCACTCAGGAATATCTATCTGTTATAGCAAACCACCGGGTCTCTGATGCTCATACTTCACCTATTGACAATTCAAGCAACGAGCCACATAAGCAACAATATACTTCTTCATCCTTCGCCACCAATAATTCTGCCGCAAGTCCTGGTACATCTTGGCAGCACCTGGGTGAATCGAATACTTAGAACTATGAGCCTCCTCAAGAATCAACTCACGAAGCCCGTCAATATTAGGCACAGACACTAGAGCCTACATCCTCAAAACGCCATCATCTCCAACTGTAACTTTCTTGGCACCACTGTGACGAACTGTGTCTTTAAGGACCATCAAGTGCGGGTATCATCCTGACGATCTCTTATACGCTCAAATAAAGAAGATCGAGTGACTGTACAAGCTAAAACACGACTGGACGAAATATCTAACCTCACGAACTGATTATCCAAAGTCTTAATGTCTGAAGCTAATGGTCTCTCACTGACTGGAATGAATGCAAGGCTGCCCATACTTACTATCTTCCTACTCAATGCATCGGCCACCACATTGGCCTTTCCCGGATGATACAATATAGTGACGTCATAATCTTTCAATAACTCTAACCATCTCCTCCGTTTCAAATTATGATCCTTTTGCTTGAACAAGTACTGAAGACTGCGATGATCCGTGTAAACCTCACACGACACACCATAAAGATAATGCCTCCATATTTTCAATGCATGAATAATGGTTGTCAACTCTAAGTCATGGACATGATAATATTCTCATGAACTTTCAACTGCTGAGACGCATATGCAATCACCCTTCCCTCCTGCATCAATACCGCCCCAAGCCTAACACGGGAAGCATCACAATATACTGTGAAAGATCCTGAACTTGATGGTAATACCAACACCGGTGCTGAAGTCAAGGCTGTCTTGAGCTTCTGAATGCTCGCCTCACACTCGTCCGACCATTTGAATGGGGAACCTTTTTGGGTCAATTTAGTTGTTGGGGCTGCTATAGATGAAACCACTTCCATAAACCGACGAAAGTAACCTGCCAAACCTAAGAAACTCCCGATTTTCCGTGGCTGAAGTGGGTCTAGGCCAGTTCTTGACTACCTTTATCTTCTTAGGATCTACCTGAATACCCTCTGCTGGTTCGATGTGACCCAAGAAATCTACTGAATCCAACCAGAACTCGCACTTTAAATTTTTTTCATACAACTGAATATCCCTCAAAGTCTGGAGCGCTATCTGGAGGTGCTGCTCATGCTCCTCCAGACTGCGGGAGTATATTAGAATATCGTCAATAAACACGATTATGAAGGAATCCAGGTAAGGCTTGAAACCTGATTCATCAACTCCATAAATGCTGCTGCGGCATTAGTCAAGCCAAAAGACATCACCAGAAATTCATAGTGCCCATATCTCGTCCGAAAGGCTGTCTTAGGGACATCAGATGCTCTAATATTCAACTGATGGCAGCCCGATCTCAGATCAATTTTTGAAAACACCCTGGCACCATGAAACTGATCCAACAAATCATCAATCCTCGACAACAGATACTTATTCTTGATAGTAACACTGCTGGTAATCTGTACACATCCTCATAGATCCATCCTTCTTCTTTTCGAACAGAACCGGTGCACCCCAGGGTGAGACACTAGGTCTAATGAAAACCTTATCAAGCAAGTCTTGCAACTGCTCTTTCAATTCTTTCAACTCTGGTGGGGCCATCCGATATGGAGGGATAGAAATGTGCTGAGTTCCCGAAGCCACATCAATGCAAAAATCAATATCCCTGTCGAGTGTCATCCCCGACAGGTCTGCCAGAAGCACCTTTGGAAACTCACGAACAATAAGCACCGATTCTATTGAAGAAACCTCGACATTAGAATCACGAATATGAGCCAATAAGCCAAACACCCCTTCTCAACCATGCGACGAGCCTTGGTATAAGAAATCACTCTGCTGGGAGAATGACCAGGAGTCCCTTTCCACTCTAATCGAGGCAACCCTGGCAAACCTAAAGTAATTGTCTTGGCATGACAGTCTAAGATGGCATAATAAGGTGAAACCCAATCTATGCCCAATATATTGAAATCGACTATGTCAAGAAGCAAAAGGTCTACACTAGTTTCAAGACCCTCAATAACGACCACACACGAACGATACACACGATTTACAACAATAGCATCCCCCACTGACGTATACACATAAATAGGGACATTCAAAGTATCGTGGGGCACAACCAAATATGAGGCAAAATAGGATGATACATCAGAATAAGTAGACCCCGAATCAAACAAAACTGAAGCATCTTTATTGCAAACTGAAATGGGACCTATGATAACAACATCAGATGACTCCGCCTCGGGTCTGGCCGGAAATGCATACAATCGGGGCTGGACCCATCACCTTGAACTGTGTCTCTAGGACGACCTCTGACACGTGGACCTCTATCTCTAGTGGGCTGGCCTCCACCTCTAGCAGGATGGCCTCCACCTCTAACATTAGGACCTCTATCTCTGACTACCTGACCCCTACCCCTGGCTGGCTGGGGAGGTGGTGCTGCAGCTGGTGCCGGAACTATAGCGCGAGAATTCTGATCCTGAGGCTGATTACCCAAAATTCTCAGACAAGTTCTCTGAATATGCCCGTACTCACCACACTTACAGCACCCATCCTGATACTGAGGCTGACCCTGATGAGCCGACTGACCACGATAATAACTCTGAAGAGGAGGTTCTCTGTTAGGGGCTGGCTGATCAGAATAAGGCAAATAAGAGACACGACCACCTGAGGCACCATGGGACATCTGAAGCGCTGACTAAAATGGCTTGGAAGAATGGCCTCTACCCTGAGTATCCCCGCCTCCATACGAGGAACCGCTGAATCTACCGAAATGGCGAGGTCTCTTGTCCGAACCCTGACCTCCCAGTCCAAGAACCATCTCAACTCTCCTGGCCACATTGTCCGCATCCTGAAAGGAAATCTCGCTCCATGTATTTAGACATATGCAATCTGATTGACTCACCCTTTCTCTCTCTGTAGGCACCAAAATAATAGCATGCCGAGCCAAATCTACAAATCAAGTCTCATACTGGGTGATAGTCATGTTGCCCTGCTGAAGACGCTCAAACTGGCGGCCACGCTCCTCTCTAGTAGTGATAGGAAGAAACTTCTCCAAAAAGAGATGTGAAAATTGATCCTAAGTTAGAGCAGGTGATCTGGCTGGTCTAGTCAACAAACAATCCCTCCACCATTTCTTGGCAGAACCAGTCATCTGAAAAGTGGTGAAGTCGACCCCATTGGTCTCCAAAATACCCATGTTCTGAAGATCCTCATGACAGCTGTCAAGATATTCCTGAGGATTCTCTGAAGTAGCACCACTGAAATGAACAAGTAAGAGCTTGATAAACCTGTCCAGGCTCCACAAAGCATCAGAGGACATAGTTTCTCCATCAACAAGCGGTGCTGCATCGATTGGCTGAACTACCCCAGCTGGATTGACTGCTGGGGTTTGAATCTGTGGAGTAGTCTGATCAGGAGTGTGGGTAGCAAGAGTCTAAAACCCCGATCCATCCTAAGATACGGCTGCTGCCACTGGGAGTGCGCCACTCTAGGCTACACCTTCCATAAGGCCCACCAATCGGGCCAAAGCATCCTGAAGCACCAGGGTAGATATAACCCCTCTGGGACCTGAGCTGGTCCCGCTGGAATGATCTGAGCTAGAGCCCCCTCATCAATCTCTATCTGGGGCTCCACAGCTGGGGTTGATGCCTGAGCAATGGGCTGAGTCCTGCCCCTGCCTCGGCCTCTGTCCCTTGTAGGAGCTGCTGCTGCTGGAGGACCTAATTGTTGGTCAGCGGAAGAAGAAGCATGTGTTCTCGCCATCTGTGAGAGAACAGAAGAGTTCAATCAGTATTTGAGATAACAAGAATCGCACGACAGAGTAGAAAGAAGATGAGTTTGTTCCTAACTTTATAGCCTCTAAGAGATAAGTACAGACCTCTCCATACCGATCCCTTAGACTCTATTAAGCTTGTTCGTGAATTGTGAGACCTATGCAACCTAGTGCACTGATACCAACTTATCACAACCCAAATTCCCAAACCTCAGGATCGTGATGGCGCCTAACACCATACTTGCTAGGCAAGTCAATGTTAGAACTTAACTAACATTTTCTTTTAAAAGTTTACTTAAACACAATAGAACAATTTAAAATAAAAAGGAAATCTAATACTTTTCAATAAATGCAATCATGAATAATATCCGATAAGATGAAGCGAACCACGAGCTAACACTAACTATATAACCACCGCGGGGTCTGCTGTCACAATTCACGAACTACTAAAGAATACTACAAATATATGGCTAAAAG
This sequence comes from Nicotiana paniculata, assembly GCA_005239505.1. Lineage (NCBI taxonomy): Eukaryota > Viridiplantae > Streptophyta > Magnoliopsida > Solanales > Solanaceae > Nicotiana > Nicotiana paniculata. The sequence goes on along the minus strand of MDKI01184635.1, from coordinate 13,166 downwards.
AAAACATATGTCTGTTTTGAATGAAATAAAATAGTAAACAACTAATAAGGAGAAGACTCCAGGAATCTGCGGACGCCAGCAGATCTACCTCGTGTCTTCGTGTGAATGATATCAGCTACTACTTTCACCTAGCTCTGGCCGGTACCTGGATCTGCACAAGAAGTGCAGAGTGCAGTATCAGTACAACTAAACAGTACTTGCAACAAATAAACAAAGCAATTCGGTTAACTTTTCCAGATCTGATCTCTAACCAATCCTCAAGATATCTCCAAGATTCAATTTAAAATAACCGCAAGTGCAGGAAATGAAATGACCTAAATAAAATAGTGAGAATTCTAGTCTTTATGTTTAAAATTATTATAATATGAATATCCTTCCTTATTGCTCCTTGTTGCGGCACGCAACCCGCTCCCACCTATTCACCCTTATTGCTCCTCTCTATATTTATCACCCTTATTTCTCATGTTGCGACATGCAACCCTATCCCACCCGTCCTCCCTTATTACTCCTCGTTGCGGCGTGCAACCCGCTCCCACCAGACAGTCACATCTCTTTATTTATAAAAAGATTTCCAAATTTAGGCAAAACCTTTCACAATATTTATGTCTCAACAATTGTAAGCAGAAAGTTGTACTATTCATGAACTTCATCAATTATCATTTCACAATGAAACCAGTCGTGTGTATCGTAAAACACTGTCAACCAGCTCAACCTTTTTTATACCAAAATGATTCCAAGGAATCAACTAACACTTCCAAATACGTGAAACAGTATTTAACAACAAGTTGATGAAAACAAGGGACATGGAGGCATTAAAATCATAAAAAAAACCATTAAGCCAGGAATCAAATAAATTGGGAACAAGGAAGGGATCACGTTCAACAGATAGTTTCATGGTGAATAGATACTCTTCACCTCACCTATACACCATACATATGCAAATTCACATAGCATTTAAGTTGGGAATTCCTATTCCCTCAAGACAAGGTTAAACCAAACACTTACCTCAATTTCACAAGCAATTCACTACTCAAGCACAACTTTTCCTTTAGAATTTGCCTCTAACCCGCTCGAATATAATCATAATTGGTTCAATATCAATAATTATTGCTAAAGGAATTAATTTTAATGAAAAATCATGGTTTTCCTATCAAAAGACAAAAATCGACCCCGGGCCCGCTTCGTCTAAACTCGAGGTTCGGACCAAAACCCGTTTACCCATTCTCCCCCGAGCCCGGATTTACATTTGGTTTTGGAATCCGACCTTAATTCGAGGTCTAAATTCCCAAAATTTGAAATTCCTAAGTTCTATCCAAAATTCCCAATTTTTTTACCATGAAAACTCTAGTTCTATGATGAAATCTTGTAAAAAGTTGTTAAGGATTGAAAGGAATTAGTTAGAGATCACTTATCAATGATTTGGAGAAGTTTGGGTCTTTTGAAAATCGCCTATGGAGGTTTAGGATTCGAGAGAATTGAAAAATGGGCGAAAATCCCGTCTAAAATCTGACTTAACAGGCTGCAGTTACCGCAATTGCAATCAGGGGTTTGCAATTGCGAACCCTTTGAAATCCTGCTGCCTTCGCATTTGCGACATATATGTCGCATTTACGACATCTGGGGCCTTCGCAAATTTCGGCCAAAGATTCGCATTTGCGAGGTTGGCCTTCCGAGGCCTTCTTCGCATTTGCGACAATATAGTCGCATTTGTGAAGCCTGATCTCGCATTTGCGAGATCAGAGGCTTGTGCAAAACACCAGATGCACACTGAGTTTTCTTAAGTTCTAATCACTGCGTGGTTATCCACAACTCACCCGATCCCTTGGGGATCCAAACCAAATATGCACGCAACTCTAAAAACTTCGTACGAACTTGCTCGTGCAATCAAATCATCAAAATAAATAACAAACTACAAATTTAACCTCAAACTCATGATTTTCCTCAAGAACACTTCATTTTCACAATTTCTCAACCGGGCGTCCGAATCACGTCAAATAAATTCTGATTCTCACCAAATTTCACAGACAAGACTTAAATGCCATAACAAACCTGTACCAGGCTCCGGAACAAAAATACGGGCCCGATACAAATAATGTCACACATTAGTTCATTTCTTTATTTTCTTAATAATCCAGCAAAAACAATTTTCTTCAAAAATTGATTTCTAAGGCTAGGGACCTCGGAATTCCATTCCGGGCATACGCCCAAGTCCTATATTTTACTGCGGACCTCTCGAGATCGTCGGAATACAGATCCGGGTCCGTTTACCCAATATGTTGACCAAAGTCAACTAAAATCAAATTTAACTCTCAAAATTTATTATTTTATCTATTTTCACATAAAAGCTTTCTGTTTTCGCATCCGGACTGCGCACACAAATCGAGGTAATTAAAAATTAACCTTTTTAAGGCTAATGCGCCCGAAATAGGGTTTTAATTCATAAGATGACCTTTAGAGTTATCACAATGGAGTCGTTTGACATATGCTTAATTTTTTATTCCTCAAACTGAAGCTTGCTATCTTCCCCAAAGTAGGACTTTTTATTACCTCTTTCCACAATCTTGACTTGGTAAGCATTTTGAGTCTCAACCAATGGTTCATTTGATATTCCAAAGGTGTGGATGGTCTTATCACTGCGATTTAGCGCTTGTTAAGTCCTCGACTACCAAATTTTACTTCTCCTTTTTTCAAGAATGGCCTCCAACATGGGAATAAACCTCTCACTTTGAACATTTGAGACTTTTTCTTGGTTTTGTTCAAGTTTCCAAGAAAGATTTTCATTTTCAAGTGTCAAGCCATTTTGGAGACCGTTTTCTAAGTACTCCTCCAAGACTTTTTTGCTCTTCATTTCCTCCTTCATTTCCATTTTTTCTACTTCCATTTTCACGCCCCAAAACTGAGGGACGAGACCGGCGCCCAACCGGATGAAGCCGGTCAGGCGGACCTGAATTGCCTTTCCCACCCAACGCATTTCCCCGTGTTCATAATGTACATTTTATAAGTGAAACAAAAAAATAGAATCAAGCATGCGTTTACAACATAAATCCCTTTCTTCTTTTAACATTTTTAACATTAGATCAAACATACATACTAAGTACAACATTCCCGATACAGGACCACGATTACGAGTAAGTACAACAACTACCCAAAATATGTTTACAACTCACATAGTGTCTACGTAGCCTCTAAGAGTGCGGAGAATAATACATAGACTTGCTGGTAACAAGGCCTCGGCTATACCTCAAAAGGAATGGCATAAACAAAATGAGTCAACATGATTTACACACAGCCCTGAGAGGAAGTGAGGCTCACCAAAACTGCTGAAGAGATGGAGGGAAAGGCACCACTAACGGCAATCAGCGCTACCTGCTACAGAACCACCTACATCCATTTAAAAGATGTAGCGCCCCCAACAAAAGGGACGTTAGTACCATTGAATAGCACTAGTATGTATGAACAAACCTACTCTAGATAGTATAAACACAGCAGTCAACGCAAATAGAGGCATCATACAACAATACACCGAGGCAAGGAAAAACACAAACAAGAGTTACCACATCCCTCATCCCGTTTTGCCATCTTTTGGTTAATGTACTTTTAAGTTCATCTTGTTATTATTATTACTGATCCACCGTGTCGTCGTCACACGGAGTCCGATCTCTGCCCGATCAGCTAATCCATCCTAGGTGAGGTTCGAATTTCAATCACATCACATATAACCACCGTGGCTTGTTCTCACAGAGTCCGATCTCTGCCCGATCAGCTAATCCATCCTAGGTGAGGTTCGAATTTCAATCACATCACATATAACCACCGTGGCTTGTTCTCACAGAGTCCGATCTCTGCCCGAATCGGCTAGGCTAATACTGTGGCTTGTGCACAGCACACGGAGTCCGATCTCTGCCTGATCGGCTAGGCCATCTCAACTGTAAACAGTGAGGACAATAATCATCATCAAATCATAATCATATCACAATATCAAGTCATCCATGTGTACAACATGGAGTCCGATCCCAGCCAGACCGGATAGGCCTTCTCACCCCTAGGACATTCTCCTGGTACAATTATGAGTGTTTTAGATCACTTACATCATTTTTAACCTTTTTGATCCCCAACACATATTGTTCTTTGATTCGTCTTTCATATCATTACCTTTAATTCACATTTCACAACAATTATCCTTTAATCCATATTCCATAACCATCCATTCCATTAATTCATGTTTCACAACAATTCAACCTCATGTTTCGCATTTAACATCATTATCATCTCTTTACCCACATTTCATATCATAGCAACTTTTGATTCATATTTCGTACCATTATAGTCTTTCATAATTACCACACCCATCATATGCAAGGATTGCACACATAGTAGAAGAAGGAATATAATGATCACAACTCATATACTCAAGTAGCACAACGCTATGGTATTAGCATGGAATGACATAGAAGCAAAGATTCATCAATTAGGCACATAGAACACATAAATTCCATAGATATCCGACAAGAGAATCATACTCAAAAAGTGACAACAATGGGTTTATCCTATGAGGATTAAAGTTATCTATACATACCTCGAGTTGGAATTTCTCTATAATTTCTATCCAAAATCACCGGAGCTTCTAACGCCTTCAATCTGATTTACAATGTGACACATTCAAACTTAGAGTTAGGAACCTTGAACTCATTTGGGGATTTTATCAACTACTATGTGGTCCTTTAGATTAACTAATACCTTTTTAGTGAAAGATTGCCATAGCTTACTTCCCTTTGCTAGATTATGGAAGACTATTCACACGCATGCAAGGTCTTAACTCTCATCTTCAAGAATCAACCTTTGTGTGTTCTATTCTAACTAAAATCTAAAAATTTAGGGAAATGGGATGAAGACTTACCTCTTATGGTGAAGAAGATGAAGACTACTCGATTAGTTCCAAGCCTGAGTAGAGATGGAGGATAAACTTGGGGAAGATGGGGACTTCTCTCACTAGAACCCACTCTCACTTCTCTCTATTTTAATCAGATAGTTGTTAAAAATGAAGGGGAGGGGTGTTTTATAAAGCTGGGGTTCGGGTTTTATAATTAAAAATTAGAAGCCCCGAAGCAGGAAATGCGGTCAGCAATGCGATCGCATTCCTGCTATGTGGTCCGCATTCCTGTCGCATAAATGGCCTTCAATTGTGCCAAAAAGAGAAGCAGACTTAAGCTATATTAGTTAGCTCTCATAGGGCATAACTGAGATAGGTTTGGCCAATTTTGTATATCTCTATTACTGTTGAAAGTAACGCATAATGCTAATATTTCTAAATACTTATAATCTTCACTAAATAAGTACCTCGTACCCCCTATGACCTTGCTCCTTTTACTTGCTGAAACTAGTGTCTACCTTCCGATTCTCTTATTGCCTTTCACCATCAGGGTGGATAGATATTATTTGCCTTAAGGCTCCTTATCAAGAGGCTTACCCGTCTTAGTACAGACATGATCTACTGAATACCTTACATTTACTCATCATAATCATAGTGCAAAATCAAGTTCCTCTAACTCAACTCATTCACAGCCATATGCAACCTCTTACCAATTGTCTTTCTAGATGTAGGCATCGTCGTATTATGAATAAGATAGAATTTAAGAAATTGAGTTCTTAAGACTGAGCTCTACCACACGATCTAGAGTAAGAAGAAAGAGTGACAGTCCTAAATTCCCTGTAGCCTTCTGCTTATAAGTGTGGTGCACAACACACCTATAAACAAGACTCTACTAGACACGGCTTGTAGACATCCCTAGGATAGAACTGCTCTGATACCACTTTTTTCACGACCCAACCTATGGGCCACGACGGGCACCCGATACCTTGCTCAACCGAGTACCAACATAACATATCTTTCTTATCGTACTATCACGGGTAAATGGGCCAAAAGGGTTATCATGAGATAACTGAAATAAAACATAAGGGAATGCTAGACATAGGACGACCTAACATGATATAGAAATTTTTACATGTGACATACGCGCCTATAAGGCTGACACGACCATTTGTAAACTCAAAACATAGGCCGACAAGGCCATACAAGTATCCATATACCTGACATTTGTTTACAAGCCTCTAAGAGTACATAAACAACATAAGTTCGGGATAGGGCCCTGCCATACCAGTCAATGCATGTCCCAATCATACTGACCAAATAGGTAACCCCGGAGCAAGTGGAGTGCAGAAACACCTTCCGCTAAGACGATAGCCTACTAGGAGAATTGTCAACCTGTCTATTGGGACCTGCGGGCATGAAAGGCAGCGTCTCCAAGTAAAAAGGACATCAGTACGAATAAATTACAGAGTATGTAAGGCAGAATAACATAACTAAGAACAGTAATGTAAAGAGATGTAGGAGATACAACCAATAGCATCTGAGTGCCTCTGAGAGATAGTGGAATGAAATGCGTGATACATATATATACATAATCTTTTAAAAACATCTGCCTCTGTGGGCATCATCATCATCATATCATACCCGGCCTCGCAGAGGACTCGGTAAAAACATACCTGGCCATCATAAGGCTCGGTAGAATCGTACCTGGCCACATGGAGCTTGGTAAACCCTACTGATCAGTGGTTTCACAATAGGTGTCGTACCCGGCCGTCTATAGCGCAGCTCGGTAGAGTATAATAGATACTATATATAATGCATGCTAGACTCATGGAATCACGCTCTAAACCTTTCGGAGTGACGTAAGGTAGTTGCACCCTCGATTAACATTATGGTCATCATACCATCAATATGAACTTCACTAGGAATCAAGGATCATACATACTTTCTTCGAATTACTTTGTAAGGATAGAACAACATGGACAACCTTAGTTGCTAGGAGTATATTCATTATGAAATAGCTTATCGTTTACGCTCATTTCACTTTAAATCATTCCAAAAGAAAGAAAGAAGCTCCTTAACATACCTTTGCAATCTTCTCTCCAATCGTCAACAAAGCTCAATATGATCTTCTTACATCTACAATGAGAACCCGACTTCGTCTTCATCATATAAGCATTGTAACTGTCATATTTCAAAACCAATACTCTACAAGAAAAAGGACACCACCTCCTCTGTTTTTACTACATCCCATATGATACCAAAAGTCAGCAAACAACCCAAACAACAACAATAACAAAGCAATAACAACATGTATTCATCATTTTACAACCTTATCTTCATGACGATATACTACAAAACAGCCCACACACCCTAATCACTTCATACAAAAAATGACAACCAAAGTAGTGTCATACAACCTTAAAATATAAAGACGAATGACCAGCCAACCACTGCATCATTATGTGGTGTTTCTCCACACCTTTTATCCTCCAAAACTCCAAAAAAAAAAAAAAAATAGAAAACCCAACAGCAACACGAAACAACCCACAAAACAGTCCCTACGAGTTCAACAACTCAAATTGATTTATCAGTTTACTAAAACACGTTTCGACTTGTCTTTTCTTTCAAATTGAGAAAAACAACCAACAATACATAATTAAGCATATTATTCTATAAACCAGCCATGAATTCATCTTGAAAATAAGGTTACAACCAGCCAGCAGCGATGCAACAACAAACAACATACCACTCGTTCGAAACTCGCTAGGTCTAGTCTTTATGATCGAGTTACAATTCGTACAATCCTAGATAATGGAAGGAGAAGCATAAATTTACCTTGGACTGATTAGAACCTATGAAACTTAGCCCTTATTCATCCAAATTCAGTCCCCCAACACAGCTACAAGAAGGAGATAGAGAAACTAGCAAGATGTCTGGGCTTTTCGACACTAGAATCATATCGTAACACCCAAAATAACCTAGGGTTTGTGTGGTGTTTTTGGGGAGGATTTGCAGGACTTAAATTTGGTTTTCTTTGTCTAAAAGATGGGTGAAATAAATGAGTTGATAATACCTTAAAAGTCCCCTCTTGTCCGACTTTGGAGCTTTTAATTGAGGCCTCCCCTTTTGGCAAGTAGGTGATGTACCTACTTGTCACCTACCAATCTGCGCAGCCTCGCGAAAATGCGAATATCTCTCCATTCCAATATTGTATCAATAAACGGTTTTAATCCATTGGAAACTAGAATCGTATATCTTCAATTTGATAGGTAGATCATCCCATAATTCGAACTGTATTAGGAGAAAATCTCAGCTACATTTGACATAACTTTCAGCACATTATGAATGTAACTTGTGAAGACCTTTGCGAACTTTTGTTCCACAACTTGCATGAATTCAAAACGTAGCACACAAATATCATACGACAAAAATAACTCAAAGCATAACCTCCTTATCATGTTAAGAACCACAGTCTCACCGTAAAGTACATGTTATAACATTCCAAACTCGTTGACTTTCGATAAAACTTATTTTCTTCAATTGATTTAGCTTATAAGCTTTTCAACCCTCTTGGTACTTGTTATTCATGATCTTAAATATTTGTAACCTCCAAGGTAACATGATTAACTTACTTTATATGCTTCCAAATATAATCTTATTTCTGAGCTTACATCAATTAACTTGTGACGTACTCTCACGTATGAAAACATGGGGTGTAACATCCCGCGGCATGGATCCACGGTCTCCCTAAGAGAAAGTTGTAGGAAGTGTCCATGTCCACAACTTGGAATGTTACTTCAAAATCTACGGGGCCAATGGTTAGGATTAAGTCAATCTCCCCGATCGTGTCCCTCTTTACACCGTCGAAAGCACGCACCCAAAAGTTATTTGGTCTGATTATTTCAGTCCCAATTTCCATCCTTTGTAATGTTGATAGAGGGAAAATATCGAATCCGGACCCGTCGTCCAACATGACCCTTTTCACATAATATCCCTCACACTTGACAATCAAGTGAAGGGCCTTGTTGTGGGAGGCTGCTTCGGCAGGCAAGTTGTTCGGCTGAAGGAGATTCGGTTGACCTCGCAAAACACGCTCTGCCATTCTTTCCAACTGCTCAACCGTGGTCAAAATTGGAAAATACGCCTCATTCAACGTCTTTAAAAGCACCTTTCGGTGTTCGTTGGAGCTCATCAGTAATAGGTTTTTGAGCGAGAATCTCTTATTCTTGGTTTTGTTTAATTCTTCTGGGTTGTGATACTTCCAAGATTGGTTTATCTCATTTACTTCCCCCCTAACTTCCTTCCCTTTATATGTGACCACTGTCTGATTGTAGTTCCACGGGACGACAGTAGTGTCTCTTATGGGATTTTGTGGCATGCGGCTAATGATGAAAGGCTCATCCAACCTAGGTGGAATGACCGGCCTCCGTGCTACGTAAGTCCCTTTTGGTACATCCATTTTTGGTATATTTGGCGTTGTTTTCCTTTGCTCCAATATATTTGAAGGGCTTAATATGACCTGTCTCTTTCTGGAGGCTCTTGGGATGTAGAGAATGGCCTCTTTGGCAGGTGTTGCCCATGTCTTTGCTTCCCCGACCTTTTCTTCATTTTGGGGAGTGGAATTAATATTTTTCTCATCCCTGACTTGTTTCTCCCCCGCCTTAGGTTTCTTCTCTGAATTACCAATGGAAATAATAGCTTTTAATGTAGGGTCGCACCTGGTACCTGGCCTGTAGGATGGAGATTCTAGGTTCTGTCTGTTCGGAGATACAAGATGCAATAGGCCCATTTGGACTAATTTTGGAAAGAGGCTGGAATACAACTCACCAATGGTTGTGAAGTCCATTTTTCTGGGTGGCTCACGGGGACGGGTGTTATATTGGTAAATATGCTGTGGTGGACGGGGATTATACGCGTCTTAGTGAGGAGGGGTGTTTCTTGGAGGTGGAGCTCTGTTCTGATTGTAATGTTATTGTGGCCGGTTGTATGATTGGGCATTCATTACTGCATAAGGACGAGGGGCCATATCATAGGCTGTATCCTTGTGGGGGTAATAATGTTGCGGGGCTCTAGAAGGTGGACCAGAATAATCTCGGGGTCGCCGAGAGTTTCTTAAGCTCGAAGCCATCATGGCTCCTTCTTCCTTTTTCTTCCGGCTTGATAAACCTCCCGAGCCGCTCTGAATGGCTTGTGAAGTAGATTTTAAATCTGATTGACTATGATGCAGCCTGTTTTCAGGCCGTTTCTACTATTTCTCAGATTTTGATGGCCTTCGCGAACGGTCTTCCCATGGAAGACATCATGTTTCTAAAATAATCGGCCTCTTGGTCCTGTAAGAAGACACGGACCATCTCAGCCTCATCCATCGGGGGCTTTACCCTGGCTGCTTGTTCACGCGATTTGATAGCGTATTCCCGGAAGCTTTTCAAAGTTTTCTTTTTGAAGTTGGACAATTACTTTCTTTCCGGAGCTATGTCCACATTGTATTAGAATTGCCTCACAAAATCCCGGGCCAGGTCATCCCATATATGCTAATGGGAGATGTCTTGGTCTACATACCATTCAGAAGTAATTCAGGTGAGGCTCTCTCCGAAGTAAGCCATTAACAACTCATGTTTTCCACCAGCACCCCTCAGCTGGTTACAATATCTCTTTTAAGTGAGCAATCGGGGTCTTCAATCCCATCATATCTTTCGAACTTTGGCGTCTTAAAACCCACCGGTAAATGTACAAGAGGGAACATGCACAAATCAACATATGACACGCTCTTTTTGCCACTCAGGCCCTTTAAATTCTTGAGGTTTTGCTCAATGCTTTTAATTTTTCGTGCTATCTCCTCTTTCTTAGGATTCCTCACGACTCGCTCATGTTCTACGGGAGACTCAAAAAATGGGTGCTGAGGATATGAATTTGGTGTGACCCAAGCGGTGTCCAATTGGAATTTGGGAGCTTGGAAAGTGAAGGTTGATGGTTCGAAGATTTGTCGAGGCATTGTTAGTTGTGCCATACTAGTGGATGGTGGGGTTGTGAACACGATAGATGATATTCCTGAAGATGGTGCTTGGGGGCGAACCTCAAAAGGCATACCAGTGAATCTTGTTGACATGGTTACCTAAATAGAAAGAATGGATTAGTTACTGGGATAGGGACATTGGAAGTTCCTTCTATCCTATGGATTAATTCAGGGGATCCAGGGATAGTACTGGATGGCTCCCTGCCATTGGACCATGCATCCCACATGTCTAGCATCCGGCATCGCAGCCTTCTATTCTCCTCAACTGTTGCTGACTCTGGCTGCGGGATAACCGATGCAGGGCTATCTTCGGGCTCAACGATAGGTAGATGACTCTATGAGGCCATGGTGATACTTCCTTTAGATCTCGTGAAATAAGGGTGCGAAGCCAGATTACCACCACAAAACCAACCACCTAAAAATAGAACATGTTCTTTTAAAGCATACACAACAAACCGGTTAGTTCGAGACATTTAACACATAGGAAATCGCATATGGGGGGGGGGGGGATGCAATGCACCTAAATAGTTAAACGTTTTTCTAACATGTTTTCCGAAGGTTGTGTGTTTCATCCTAGCTTTATTGTCTCCCTCTTTTGCTTTTTGAATTACTTTCTTTAGGGTTATGATCGAATCCTACGTTTATAACCTACGTAGCACGATGTCGCATGAATCAGATCATTACGTAATTCAGGGGATAAGTATGAAGTAACAAAGTACATTTTTCATTTCATTAATAAAGGTATCTCTTTTTGGTTTTTCATTACAGGGATTTAAAGTACTGAAAAATAGAAAAGAAAAGCAATACAGACTCAAAACAAATGAAAAAACAATTTAGAACTCTAGAAAGCAGTAAAGTACAGACTCAAAAACTGGATAATCAAAAGTACGCGAGAGCTTCTACTAGTCTTCTTGTAGCCTGTAGGGCATTGGTTGGTCTTTGCGCGGGCCTTCGCGCAATGTCTTCTTGAAGACGGTCCAAATCATTCATTACCTGGTGGATGAAGGTGATCATAGAAGTGAAAAATATGGACCTAGTCATCTCTTCCCACTCGTGACATTTCATCACGACATAGTCAGCTATTTCTTTAATCCTAGTTCTGATGACTCCTTTATCACGAAGCAGACGCCTAATTTTATGTGCCCGGGCTTCCAACACTTGTGCACTTGTGTTATTTTGGTCCTGTAGTTGTTGCACGCTTTCTTCTAGTTGGAAAATTAGTGTGTAGCAGTGCTCTTTTTCTGTCTTAAAGTCTTTGGTTTGCTATACCATTTCATTCCAAAGGGAAAACATCTTTTCTTTTAGAATGGCTATTTCTTTGCCATATTTCTGTCTCAAATGTGGGCATGTTCTTCTGCTTTGTTAGATAGTTTTGTTTGAGCATCTAGAAAATCCTTTTCGGTCATTATCAAGTCGGATTCATAGTCGTGGACCTTTATTCTTAAGTTGTTAATGATCTTTTTATCTCTCTCCCTTCTTACAGGCATTTCGGCGACTATTCTCATGTCCCGGAGTTGGGCTCGGAGCGCCCCGTTCTCTCGGGTTAATTTTCTCTTTTCACCTTTGGCTACCTGCGCCTGTAAGTAATTGTCGAACACGAGGTTCCTCAACTTCTCCTCCAGGAATGGATAGTGGCTTGATATTTCTTTTCTTTTTCTCCCCAAGCCAACCATTCTTGGATTTTGTCAGCAAAAGCTTGAATGTGAGGCCTTTTGGCGGGCCTTTCTGGCTCGGGCTCTGGTTCCTCATCAATGCAATTCCTTTTCTCGAACCATGCCGCATAGCCCCGATCTACTTCGCCCCTTGCAAGATCAGGTACTTGGGTATCCTCTTTCAAGTATCGGCACCCATTCCAGATTTTTTGAATTAAAGCTCCGGGAAGTGGGGCTTCGGGATGTAGTTCAATAACTTGGACACTCAAGTCTTCATCCTCTAGCACTACTTGATATCTTCCCAATTGCCTCAGAACCCTCTAGGGTACATATGGTTGGACACTTCTCAAGCCCATTAATAGCAAATAATTATTTGTGGCTGACATATGTATAACTTCCATCAATGGGAGCCATCTTAAAGTCCAGTACATCTTATTTGCCCTTAAAGTTCTCAAGTGGACAATCCAAGCTTCAACCCCTTCCAGAGAGTCGTAATCTTTTACTCATTCTTCATAGATTTCAATGAAGTTTCTCTTTCTTGGCCGTAATTCATAAATTTTGGATGATGGCAAAGGTGTTTGATTAGCCACATTTCTAAAAGGATATTGCAACCTTCGAAAAATGTCGCCGC
>ML307438.1:0-49311 GCA_005239505.1 Nicotiana paniculata | reverse complement strand
ATATATATATATATATATATATATATATATATATATATATATATATATATATATATTGTATTCCATCACCTTGTGTGCTACCTCATCTATAAAATTTCATTTTCGTCTTGCATCTAATGTTGCCGTTCACGCTTAAAATTATGGAAGGAGATCTTTGTGTATGATTTTTGGAGAGAAAGAATCCTTATTTATTTAGGTTTTCTATTTTTATATGTGCTTGGCTAGTTTTGAAGAGCCTATGATTAATGGCTATAAATTGGTAAGTTAGGACTTATTTGAGATATTTTCCGCAAGATTCTCTTCTTTTTTGAACAAGTTATGAAAAATATCCATTGAGCTTAAAATAATTACCCTTCTTTACCCATTCACAAACTAGTTACGATATATATACGCAATTAAAACTAATTACCCATCCTATTCACCCATCCCAAACTTTTTTACCCTTTTGGCTTAGTTTAGATTGATTTGGCTTGGCTTGAATTAGCTTGGCTTGATATGATTTGACTTGGCTTTATTTGAATTGGCTTGGCTTAGCTTAGTTTAGTAGCTTAGTTTGATTTATTTGGTTGGCTTTGACTTGGTATTAACAATAATAGGGGAAAGTGCACATATAGATGTCAACACTGATTTTGTCCTGAAATTTTAAACTAAAACCCTAACTTCAGGACATTTTATCACGAAAATTTGAACTTAAAAACTGAAATTCAGGACGCACTGCTAATTCTTAAATAACAGCCTTTTAGAGCGGCTACCTAGTGTTATTTCTACAAAAAAAAAATAGGCAGGGGAAAAACATCATGAGTCCCGCGGGTAAATACTTGGGAATCTTAAAGAGATGTTCTGAATAAATCACAAGTTACCAATCTCTAGCCATTAATCATAAACTTACCAAAACTAGTCAAACACATATCAAAATTGAAAACCCAAATAAATAAGGTTCTTTCTCTCCAAGAATCACATACAAAGATCTCTTTCCATATTTTCTTATGTGATTAGCAACATTAGATGCAAGACAGAAAATAAATTTTATTGGATGACGTAGTAAATAAGGTGATGAANATATATATATATATATATATATATATATATATATATATATATATATATATATATATATATATATATATAATTTCAAAAATCTAAGCAAAAAGGCCATTTTTCCACTGGTATGGTTGAAATTCATTGAAAACATATAGATGAGTCAATATACAAAAGATTGGAGGTGATTTGGACTGATTTGCTATCAAAATTTGTAGTTAAAATCAAGTCCGAAAAAACTCTTCTGCGTCACATGTATAACACATATATCTCCCAAACAGGTACATGGATATACTTTTGATATAATATATTATACATATTTGATACACGAATCGTACTCATATCATTTTGTTTTCATGTTCATATTCTACTTCAACAACAACAACAACAACCCAGTATAATCCCACAAGTGGGGTCTGGGGAGGGTAGTGTAATCAGACCTTACCTCTACCCAGTGGGGTAGAGAGGTTGTTTCCGATAGACCCTCGGATCAAGAAGACGAAAAGAGACAATATATTAGTACCATCATGAAAATAATAACAACAACACAAGAATCAGTGAATAGATGAAAGACAGAAATAATGAACAGTAAATAAGACCGACACTATGAAAACGGAAGAGTAGTGTAAACACAGCACTGACCACTAGCAGTCTAAGACTAAATCTTATCAGCCTAGCCTCACGCTGGTAGACTAAATATGCTCAACTACCTCCTAACTCACAACCTTGATGCTCGACCTTCACAGCTTCCTATAGAGTGCCATGTCCTCGGAGATCTAAAGTCTCGCTATATCCCGCCTGATCACCTCTCCCCAATTCTTAGACTGCCCTCTACTTCTGCTCGTACCCACCAACGCCAACCGCTCGCACCTCCTTACCGAGGCATCCAAGCTCCTCCTCTGAACGTTCCTGAACCATCTGAGTCTCGCTTCCCGCATCTTGTCATCAATAAGAGCCACGCCCACCTTCTCCCAAATATCTTCATTCGTAATCTTATCCATCCTAGTATGCCCGCACATCCATCTCAACATCCTCATTTCTGCTACTTTCATCTTCTGGGTATGTGAGTTCTTAACTGGCCAACACTCAACCTCATACAAGATGGTCGGTCTAACTACTGCTCTGTAAAACTTATCTTTGTGTAGCGAAGGCATTTTCTTGTCACACAGGACTCCAGATGCTATCCTTCATTTTATCCACCCCACCCCTATACGGTGAGTGACATCCTCGTCATTCTCTCCATCCCCATGGATAACTGGCCCAAAGTACTTGAAACTGTCTCTCTTGGAAATGACCTGCGATCCAAGCCTCACATCCATGCCCGCTTCGGGAAGCTCGGAACTAAACTTGCACTTAAGATACTCCATCTTCGTCCTGCGCAACTTGAAACCCTTAGGCTCAAGGGCTTGTCTCCAAACCTCCAGCCTCATCGTTAACGTCATTCTGCATCTCGTCAATCAAAACAAATGTTCATATTCTACTTCGAATTTTCAATTCAAACCACCACAAAACTCCATCAAATCATCCCAAAATCAGACTCCTTAAGATGTACCCAATCTATTCTAATAACACACACTCAGAAGAGAATAAAAATTTGGCCTTTTTTGGCTGTAAATAGCTAATTGGCTAATATTAATAGCATTTTATGAATTGGCCAATTTTTATACTCCCTCCTTTTCAATTTATGTGAACACATTTGACTGGCAGGGAGTTTAATAAAAGAGAGAAGACTTTTAAATTTGTGGTGTAAAACGAGTCACATATCTTTTGTGTGGCTATAAATCATTGCATAAAGGTAAATTGTTTTCAAATAGAGAAAAATGTCATTTTTTTTTGGCACGGACTAAACAGAAAAAAAAATGTATACATAAATTGAAACGAAGGGAGTAGTAAGCTACTTATAAATAGACATAGCTAATAATTCCCGTAATTACTTTCACCCACTTGGCTATTTGCCAAAGATTCCCTGTCTTTTTTATTGGCTACTATTGACCTAGTCGTAGGCCTGCTATAGTACAGCCCACATTATATATGGGCTATATGTTCTCGTCTTGTAGCGGTTGTAAACGGGTAAGCCCTTTCAGTAGTTGACACCAATAACAGACTCCAACTAAATGCCCAGTCCGATGAAGAGAATGGGCTAATACATTTGTCCACATCTTTAAAACAAAACAATTATGATTAGACTCAAAAATATTACTATTTCCGTTCCAAGCAAACATTAGGCATCAAAGTATTATCTTACTGTGAATTCAGACGATTTATCAATGTTAAAAAGATAAAATCTAACATCAATATTATTTTTATTTTTTAAAAAGCATGAAGCCCATATATATAATATAATAAATATTGTTTAATATTAATACTATTTTTAAATTACGGATGAAAACAAACATGATTTATTGTATCCTTACTCAAATCGGTCGCGTCCTTTCACTTATATAGCTAATTAACTTGTCTTTCAAAATTAGTTTTAGCCGTTGGCAGCTTTTAAGAAATTTTAACCAAATCCTTTATTTTGAAAGGCGGGTAATCTGCTATGTGTAGTACCCCAATTCCAAAGCTTTTCTCTTTTTTTATAATCTTTTATCTCTTTGTATACACGTATTTGATAGTCATGATGTCCTAGAGATGAGTACAAAGCAGAACTGCTTAATGCAACAAACAAATAAAGAGTGTATGGTATTGAGTGGGACAATTTAAACTCAGAATGACTTGCATACACGGACTTAGATTTTGAGTTTGACAAGTTTTATCAGTAAAAATAGCATGGGCTAGCCAGTTTTCGGACTGGTCATTCAAAAATAACCAGTATTTGCAAAGTCATTGAAAAATAACCACTATTTTGCTACAACACGGAAAGTTTCAGCATAATATACTGAAGATCGGTGCACCTGCGTATGAACTTCCAGCATATTATGCTGGAACTCCACCACGCGGATTCCAGCATAATATACTGGAGATTGGAGCACTTATATATGAACTTCCAGCATATTATGCTGGACCGGTATATTATACTGGAACTCCAGTATATTATGCTGGAGTATTTTTCAGATTTTGAACAGTGTTTTTGTTCAGATTTATCTTTAATGAAAAGTGGCTAAATTTCGATTACTTTTGAAACTGTGAATATTTTTGAATGACCACTTGTAAATCTGGCTATTTTTTAATTTCTCCCGTTTTAACGTATACATTATGTTTCCTTGCTTCCTGTCAAATCCTGTTTCGTTCCTTGCAATATTCTATAATTCCTTTTTCCTATTTGGTTGAGTTCTTATGTTGAGGAAATCAAATAGCGCAACATTAAATTTTTTGATTAGATAGTAGCCTACAAATACTATTTTTTTTTAATCATTTGCATCTTGTGGAGAAATTATTGTTCTGCAAATTACTTTTTAGCAATTAATGTTGAAAATTGTTTCCAATTTCATTTAAAAGATAATTAAAAAAACTTGCTATGAATTTAGATTTAAAACAAAAGTATAACAAACTTTCAAAAGTTGTTTCTAATTGACCGAGCGTTTCAAATTATCTCCCTCTCGATAATTCCAAAAACTCATATATTAATTACATTATGTCAATCAAAATAACAAGTATATTATATAATGATAATATTGATATATATTGCGAAGTATGGAAGTGTCTTTAGAAAGGGATTAGTTGGAATGAGTTCTTGAAATATATTTGTTGTGTCATACTACTCCATTACAGATTTCCAATAGTGCATTTAACTTGTTGGAGTAAATTAGATGAATATTTTGTTAGATGTAGAGTATATTTAATAAATAAAAAAAAGGAACCTTTTTTGAATTTTTTGACAATTTTTCTTTTGCATTATTGTTGATAAACTAAGATAGCAAGTACTCAAAGGACAAAAACTTCATATCATGACTACTTGGTTAATGTTCATTTTTTATCGTTCTCCTCTTATTCTATCACGATATTTAGGTGCTTTATGTTATTAAATTTAAATATGCTTGTAGACCATCGATACGTACAGGTCTTCTTATTTGAAATATTTTTCAATCATTAACATAGTTATTGAAGGAACTATATCTCATTTTTATGATATGATTTATTCTTTTTATTAATATTGCATGTATGGTTAATTCTTATCATTTTTATGATTTGATTTTACATTTTATCAATATTTTATGTATGGTAAATACTTTGTCTTGTTAGAAGACTTTCGAAGGATAAATGATAGCTCACCTATATTCAACTCAAATGTAGTCCGAAAATTATTTTTTGCAATTACATGGTCGAACAATTTTCAATGTTAGATTGTATCTATCACAATTTTTTTTTTAAACACAGCAACTTGACATAGTATTTTCAACAGAGATATCGACATCATGAATCCTGATCATGATGGAGCAACCAAAATAGATGAAGTGAACATACACCAAGAACATTTTTATAAGGATGTAGTTGTGAGACACATTTTATTACATGTTTGTACTTTATAAAATCGAATAAGTAAACAAAAAATACATATATCTAATTAAATTTTGTTTGTTCATGTTCATAGGTTCAGACTATATACAATCATCTTGACCTCGACAAACACGCCACCATAGGACGATTCCACAAGTTGTATTTTTTTTTTTCTTAAAGTATAATTATTTACTCAATCCTTTATTTCATAATTTTAATATGAAATTATAAAATTGTGTATTACAACAATAACAATCCAGTAAAATCCCATCAGTGGGGTCTGGGAATGGTAGAATGTACGCAGACTTTACCCCACCCCAGAAGGGGTAAAGAGGTTGTTTCTGAGAGACCCTCGGCTCAAAGACAATAGCTCTGTGACAACAAAATATAAATGACTTTAATATACACGTGCAACGTATGTACGGAGATACTAGCAGTTAGAAAACATATTAAAAGGTCTGTACATATCATACTTTTTTTTTAACTATAGAAGATTTTGAAAAGAAATCATAGTTAAACATAATTTTATTTTGTTTTAGTTTGACAAATTCCCGCATGATAGTAGTTACATAAACATTGGACAAGGGAGTATGTCCAGATGAAATTACAAAGTAATGTACATTAACTCTTACTGTTCATATGTGTGTTAAATAAAATGGGAAGTTCTAAGGCAAACTACCAAAGATCTTTATCTTCCAAGTTAAAGCTTCATTATTATACTCAATTTTAAAGCAAATCGGCAGCGTGACAATTTACACGAAATGAATATTGAGGAGAAAAAAAGAATTATTTGAAACGCGGGATAGCTAATACATTCAGGTAACATAATTAAAATTTGATTAAGTGATCCCATCAAATGGTATTAATGTCCATTTAATTCTTTGGGAGGTTCAAATCCAAGGAACATCGATAGCGGAAGCAAGTTCATCACCTTGCCAGTTTGGGGATAGCCTTATCCAATTTCAGTAAAGAGATATTTATATATTTTTTTTGATAAACTGGAAATATTATTAATAGAGACTAACTAGTAACAGATCCATGATCCATAGGATCAGTACATAAGCTTGAAAGGCCATGCATGGCGTTAATATTTCCTAATTTAGCTAGAAACCTACAACTATTAGCAGATATAGTCTTTACAAAAAGCATCACCAGATTTGTCTACCAGTATCCTGGTCAAGACATAAAGTGGTGGAATAGCTAGACGACTAAGTTTATTGACTTCTGGTTTCCTTGTTGCCTTCATTTCCTTGTCGAAAGTTATGTCTGATCACCAGTGTGTCCATTTTGAATATCAATCATTTTATAAGATATTTATAAGTTACACAACCGTGGTTAATGAAGTTGATTACCTGAGTTGCATCAGTTTCCACCTCTAGTGGATAGAGTTGTTGCTCTCATGCGAGTTGGAGGTCATAATAAAGAGCATGTTGTTCAGTATGTATGGGTGATTTTGCGTTGACTTTCATTTGAAAACCCATAACCCAATCTTCGTTGTTGTTCCTCATAATACCCCCAATACCACTGTGATTCTCACCTTTTTTGAAAGCACCATCAATGTTAAGTTTGTACCAACCTTTTTTAGGCTTAGTCCAATAAGCTGGGATGGAAATATATTTATTTGTATTGCTTTCACGATCTGTAAGCCATTTATATTCAGTTGCTTGTTTTAAAACAAAACTCAACACGACTTGTAATGAGGTGTCACTAATGTTGTTATTGTTCCTATTGATCCAAAGGTTCCACATCTGATAGGGGAACAATGTAGGCCAATCTATAAGGTTTGTAGGAATGTTTGGGTTTAAGTTAATAATATTTTCGAGCCAACTCTCATCATTCATTAGAATATTATTAATATAATACCCAATTTACCCCATAGCTCCTGAGCTATTGGGAAGCTAGTGAAAATATGATTGCTTTTTTCAGGCTTCTTTTTAAAAATCATGCATAATTCATCAATGTTAATTCCAATATGATGGAGATAGTGCATGCAAGGTAACCTGCCGTGGTGGCATAACCAAAGGAAAATTTTTATTTTATTAGGACAGTGGAGCTTCCAAATCCACGTAAATTCTTTATTGGATGAATGCTCCTTATCTATCAAACTATAGCAGGACTTAGTTATGAAAGTTCCATTTTCATTGACTACCCACATTGGGATGTCTGATGAAGCTTCTAGGTGAAAAATTATTGAGTGAATTTTTTCAGATAGCTCTCTAGGTATTGCAAAATAGATGGCATTGAAATTTCACTCATTGGCTTTCCTTATGTCCCTAATCATTAGGGAGAATTCGAGTTTTTTAAGAGGCCCAATAAAGTAGTTCCTAAGATTATTGCAACCTGAAATCCAGGTAGAATCTCAAGTATTAAGGGAGGAGTTTTGATTTATAGCCCATGTAATGCCCTTTTTACAGATAGACTATCCTTTCAAGATATTTTTCCAGCTAAAGGAGTGACTAGCGGTAGAACGATTAATATATTTTTTGATAAGAATATCATCCCATAGGGATTGGGGGTTATTTAAAAGACACTAAGCTAAGCTCATACGGAGTGTTATATTTTTTATTTAGCTTTCCTTAGACTAGGCCCCGTTTTTCCTTATATTTAGTGACTACATCCCAACTAAGAAGGTGCAACTTCTTTTTAGAGTCGTTTGTTCCCCATAGAATTTTTTTTTGAATCTTGTCAATAGTTTGGAGTGTTTTATTGGGGAGAAGGGTATATTGCATGTAGTGAGCGGGTAGGCTAGCAAGCATGGCAGAGGTTAGGGTGAATCTACCAACTATGTTCGTGTTTTTAGTTTTCCAAGTCAAGAGTTTTGCATGCATGTTATCAATGATGAATTGGAAATCTTTGGATTTGGGATGATTTTTCAATATTGGAAAATCTATTTTTTTTTTTCAATTGAGTTACTACTCTTAATTCCAAAACAAGAGGGGGTATTATTAACACAATCTTTTGAGCAGTTTTTTGAGAAAATAATTTTTGACTTTGTATAATTGATAGTTTGACCAGACATGTCACATAATATTTCTAAGCCATTGTGAATTGCGGAGCAAGTTTTCTTGTTAATGTTTCCCATTAAGACAAGATCGTCTGCAAAAAATAAATGGGAAAGGGTAGGACCTTTGGGACTTGTATTAATAGGGAGTCATTGCTTGATATCCACCTGATGGTTAATATATCTAGAAAGCATTTCCATACGTAGTATGAAAATGTAAGGTAACATGAGGTCTCCTTGTCTAATTCCTCTGCTAGGGCTAAAAATATTTATTTTTGAGCCATTGACAAGGACATCAATGATATTAATTGTAATATAGGACATGGTAAGTTTAGAGATATTTTTGGGAGGAATTTAAAGATTAGTAACATTTTATAAATAAAGGACCGTTCTAACTTATCAAAAGTTTTTTTCTAAGTTAATTTTGAGTAACATACTACCTAATTTCTCCTTAGTCTTTTTGAAATAAGAGATTATTTCGTGAATAATGATGGCATTATCACTTGCCCTTCTATTTTCATAAAGCTTGATTGGAAAGACTAATCAGTTTGTCAAGAAAAGACTTAATTCTATTAGCTATGATTTTTGTTATAGTCTTATAAATAGTGTTATACAGACCTATAGGTCTAAAAAAATTTAAATTATTTGCGTTGGGAATCTTAGGAATTAAACACAAATATGTAGTATTAATGTCTGAGGGAATGGAGTGATTTTTAAAAATATTGTGACATAAGGTACGAACAAATTTGTTTATAATGTGCCAATATTTTTGATAAAAGAAAGGATGTAGACCGTCTGGACCTGGTGCTTTGTAGGGTTTGAAAGAGAATATGGCAGAGTTAATTTCACTGTCCAGTAGTGGCCTGTCAAGAGTTGAGAGGTTTAAATTATCAAAATACGGTTGACTCTTTTGGATATTAAGCCAATTAGAAATCGTATGATTAGTTGTAAATAAATTTATAATATAATTATGGGTGTATATTAGAAGGTCACTGCGGTTATCTATCCAAGAATCTTGGTAGTTTTTAAAGAAGCTTGTGTAATTCCTTCTTTTTCTATTAGTAGCACTTATATGGAAAAATTTAGTGTTAGCATCCTCATCGTTAAGCCAAGAGATACAGGATCTAAGTTTCTAATAGTCCTTTTCTAATTTAAGGAGGTTGTAATCATAAATTAGTTCTTGTTCTAGGTTCTGAAGAAAAAGACTGTGACTATAGTTAGGAGAATTTTGGATACCATTAAGTCTTGCTAGTATCCTTCTTTTGTTATTAAAATATTGTCAAAAATTTCTTTGCCCCACTTTTGTATGTCACTAGAAAAAGTTTTTATGTTGGTTAATAGATCATCACTTTTCTAGTTGGAAGTAACTATGTTCCCAAAGTCTGAGTGGGAGCACCAAATATTTTCGAGCCTAAAGGGTTTTAACAAATTTGATGGACATAATTTAATTTGACTAGGATAAGGTTATGGTTAGAATGAGTTTTGGATAAATGAGTGACTGTTGCATTAGAAAATATTTGTAGCCAATATTCGTTAGTAAAAGCACGATCTAATCTTTCCATAATCAAGCCGTTATTTTTCCTCTTATGATTAGACCTGGTAAATTTACACCTTTGAAGCCTAAATCAATAAAGTTACATTTGTTAATATAAAGACATAGTTTAGAAGACATATTGGAATTTAAAGGTTGTCCTCCTAGTTTTTCTGATTAATTAATAACATCATTAAAGTCATCTCCAATCATCCACGGGCCTTTAATTTTTAGAGATGGAAGTTAAATTATCCCACATGTTGTCTCTATTATATTGGTTTGTACTAACATAAATGGAACTCTATAGCCAGTGGTATTTAAAAGTTCTTACCTCTAATATTGTGAGGATTTCTTTTCCTCTCCTAGTGAGGTTCTGGACATTGATTACATTGTGATTATAGAGGATGGCCATACCTCAAGCTAGACCTTCAGCTGGGGCTTCTATTATTTCGGAGAAATTGAAGTCATTAAGGAGTATTGCATGGGAAGTCATTCTTGTTTCTAGAAGAGCCACCATGCATGGCCTATGTGTGTCAATTAATTTCCTAAAATTTCTGCGAAAATTATCATTGTTAGCCTCTCGAACAATCCAGAATATTATGGAAGTGGCTCTATTCATCGGAATTGGTTGATGATGGTTGTTTCTGTTCTCTACTACCACAGGGTTGTTGTGGTTCCTTCTCAGAGATGGTACTAGGATTACTGCATTTTTGGTCGCAATTGGATCCTGTGGGGGTTTTATGTGCATGGAGCATTTGTACATTACATTTGGACAGCTGAATATGTACTTCTTGCTCAACATTTCCTGGAAGATTAGTATTTTTACCTTGTTGAGGTTTGAAAATTCTATACTTATTTTCATACCTTGTGGAGGGAGTTCTTCTTCTACCCTTACTGGATTCTGCTCTGGTTCTTGAACATTGTGTTTGGGTTCCATGGGTGCTGAGATGTTGATTATGTTCGGAACTTGATCCTGGTTTCATGCAACCCCCATGGCATAAATATTGGGTTTTTTTTGGGTGATTTCCTCTAGTG
Source organism: Nicotiana paniculata (assembly GCA_005239505.1). Classification (NCBI taxonomy): domain Eukaryota; kingdom Viridiplantae; phylum Streptophyta; class Magnoliopsida; order Solanales; family Solanaceae; genus Nicotiana; species Nicotiana paniculata. The sequence continues at coordinate 38,269 of ML307438.1, read as the reverse complement.
GGAAGAAGGGAAGGTTCAGAGGAATTTGTGTGTTGGGAGCTTGGGGGAGGTTCCAGTTGTTCAACATTGCTTATATGAGGGTGTGGTTAATGTTTGGGGCTAGAGGATGGAGTACGTTGTTGATCCACATTTAGTTGGTATTATTGTTCATGGCTAAGTGCGTTCCCTCTGAGATTATTTGGGCTAGGTAACAAGAGTTTTGGATGATTATTACTATTTTCTAGACATTGATTTGAATGTTGAATGTTATTGCGTGGCCTATCAGACTTGCTTTTAGCCAAGAGGTTGGTTGGTAGTTCTATGGTAGAGGAGGTGAGGTGAAAAAGAGTGGTTGATTCGGTAACTGGGGGGAAAAGGAGGGAGGTTGTCCATGTTTTGGTTCCTGTGTTGGTGTAAGATGTGAAGAAGTCTGTATCTGTGGGTAGAGTTGAAAGATTTATTAGGGAGAGTGGAATGATTTGCTATTATAGTAGAATCTATTTGTATGGAATTTGATTGGGGTAGCGTATGGTTTATATCCATATTTTTGGTGGATATTGTGTTACGCAGGTGTTTTTTTCTTTTGGTCCATGTGGCAATGTTTTGTATGCTGGTTAGTTTGCATACTATGGAGGTTCAATAGAATACCTGACAACGGCGCCAAAAACTTGTTGGTTCCCAAACGCACACGCAAATATACGTGGTCGACAAGTAATAGAGGATTGTAAGTCCTGATATCGTACCCACAGGGACTTGTGATTAACTATCAACTAAATTAAATCCAAATAATTAATCTATTCAAGCGATTCCTAATGTATGAATATTTAACTACAACTAATCTAGAGCAGCAAACTAAGAAATTAAAGAAAATAAGTTTGCAATCTTAGAGACGAATTCAATGAGAGACGATATTCTAGAGCTATGGGTTGGCTAACAATCCCGTTGAGTCTTCCACTTAAATTATCTAATTAATTTATCCCGTTTATTGATTAACATGGTTAATATTACTCGTAGCCTTTTTCCGAAGTACTACTCGTCTATTCAAGCTAATATAACGCCTATATTCCTATGGAATTAGGATTAACAAGAACACATTAATAATTCCTGTATAGTAACCAAGCAACGCGATTAGGTATATTCCTATCCTAACCGCAAATCCGCCCCCCTAAGAGTTAAGATCTTGCTCTACCCAATCTTATATGCAATCTAGAATTCCCTCTCCCGAGTTCAATCCTAGATTCATAGATAGTATTCAATTGATGATCAAGCAATCAAATAATTAAGCGCAAGATTGAATAAATAAACTAATATGATAAAATAATAAGAACAATTCAAGCTTCAAACTACAACGTTCATGTAGCATCTAAAACTCTAGAACTAATAAACTATGAGATTAAAAGAAGGGAATAGAAGAAAAACTAGTTAGAAGTTTCCTCCAAGTGTGGTGTGTGTTCCTCCACGTGAATTTTCCTTCAAAGTATGTTAGTTCTCCTCCAAATTAGGTTTAGTCTTGCTTTTATACGTGTTGGGTATGTCTAGGGCCGAAATAACCGTTTTCCGGGCGAAGTTGGAGAAGTTTCACGCCACCGGCGCCCTGCCTAGCGCTGTGGCTTGGAGTATTCTAGTTCTGGTGCCACAGACAGCTCAGGCGCTGCACTGCTCAACTTTCCTGTTTTCGTCCGTTTTGACTCTAATTTTGCACATTTCTCCCCTAATTGCTTTCGGATCATTCCTACACATAAAAACACCTCAAATCAATATAAATCAACTCATTTCACATTATAAATCCACGAAATAAAATTAAAATATGAGGCGATATACACAAAAATATATATACTTTAAGTAAAATATCAGTGGCGTATGGTTTACATCCATATTTTGGGTGGATATTGTAGTAGGCAGGTATTTTCTCTTTTCGGCCATGTGGCAATATTTTGTAGCCTGATTAGTTTGCATGTTGTTTATAATATTTGTGGTATTGGTTTGTTTAAGTAATGGAGTAGTGGTAGTAGAGCTCAAGTGGGTAATACAAGTAGTTTTCGTTAGAGAATTGTCTTGAGTATTAGTGGTAGACATGTCTTTTTTTATTAGAAAATTAGAGTTCAATGATTGATTTTCTTTTACAAAAGCTTTGTCAATATCTTCCACGTGTAAAATAGGTTGTTTTGATGTGTACACATTATTGTGCATGCATTGGTCATTGGATGTAAGACCCATAGGAGGGATTATGGTTTCATTCAAAACTATGGGCAAGTTGGGCTTCCGTAGAAAATTCAGACTTTCTTTTTAATGCTGTGATCACATAAAAACATAAACTTTGAGGCTCAATAGCTAAATACATTGCAATTGAATCATAAGTCGAGATCATAAAGAGTATACCGTGAGTAGGAAGTGGAATTATTACAATGGATTCAAAAGCATCAAACCTCTCTTGCGGGATTGCGGGTCTCTTTATTAGCTCTTATTTGTGGTGCACAATTTCCTGGCCTTTATTTGAATCAAATTCGTTTTTACTCTTGTTCGTTCTTTATCTGGAAGATGATAAAAAAAGAAAATAAAAAGAAAAAAATAGGTATGAAAGCTATAATTGTAAACCACGCCCCATTTCGAGTCAAGAGAAAAACGACTGGAATGGCTCTAATTGAGAGAAGTGGTTTGATAGGGATGTATTGTAAGAACCTGCAGTATTCCAAGAACTTAGGTTGTTCTTTTTGTCTATGCAAGTGTATTTATGATGCTCTTTTTCAATGTATCTAAGTGTCTGTGTATTGAGATACTTACCTGTATCCGCATCGAAAATCTTGGCATTAATACATGTTGCCGGTGTGTTAGTGTTGGTTAGGATCCTTGAGTGTGCATTGCTTGTCTTCTTCCCTGCAAAGGATACTGTCTTCCATTCGCCTTCTTCTAAACCTTGAGCACTGGAATCTGGACTAGACCCTTGCTGAATATCTTAGGAGGATGTGGACTCGAGTAGGAATATTTTTGTATATTATGACCCAATCTTCCACAATTTTTACAGAAATTTTTTTCCCCTTCATAAAGAATTTGTTGCTTATAGAAACCAACATAAATAAACGGTTTAACTGGTGTTTCTATTGTCATTCCTACTCACAACCTTGCATATCTTCCTCTTAAAGTGGATGAAGTACAGACATTTATTTTTAATAATTTTTCTATTTTGTTACCAATTTTCTATAGGATAATGCTATCATAAAACACAGTTGGGAGTTGGGGTAAGCGTACCCATACAGCTGAAAAGAGTTATTTTGCCTCAGTAGCCACGAATTGTGATTCCCATTTTTGAGTTGAAAGGAAGAAACCACTAATGAACCAAGGCCCGTTGTGTAGAGCTCTAATCATGTTTTCTTCTTTATTGAATTTTACTATGAAATAGTCTGCTCCTAGATCCATGAGGATAAAGTTTTCTATAGGTCTCCATAACTCTTGGATTTTCTTCTTGGGATAATGGTGTAGTGTACGCTTACCCAATAGTTTAATGATGACAGAGTATTTCCATGGTTGGTAAATACGCTAAAGGTCTTCTTTGGATAGGTTGATCTGTATTTTTTCGTCGATCATATCCAAGCCTTGCGTATGTACTGTTTCATTCATTGGTGTATCGTCTGTCATGAATTGAGTACGTGACTCTTCCTGTTGCATAGATATGTAGGATTCATCGGAATTAACTAAAAGTATGTCTTTGAATGTGACAGTAGGCGTTTTAATTGGGAGGCGGAAGGTTGTGAGCAGAAGTTTAAGGGGTTGTTGATTTCCTCAGATGGTGGCGTAATGTCCGGTGATTTGGGTGGTATTGCGGAAGTTTGTCTTGGGGAGTTTGAAAGACTGACCATTGTTTGTAAAAGGGGATTGGGAAGTTGAGGAGTTTAGAGAGAAGGAAGACCTTCTCTCGTAAAAAACTTAAGAGTAAGTCACTCTATTGGCTTGGTAAAGTTCGATATTTACATTACATTAACTAAACCAAATACTAGAGTCTAAACCGATTGAATTGGACGAGTTCATAGCTAAGCTTAATTATTTAAGATGATTCTTTGAAGGAGTCGTTTTCCATTAACATAATTAATGAGATCAGCATCAAGGAATATTGTAATAGAAAAAAAAAACAGCATCTAGAAGACCTAATACACAATATATAAAAGCCTCAAAAAGTTTACGCACAGAAATATGAACTTAAAGACCAAATACGGAAGTTCACAAATTTGAGTGCTTTCTGTCTAATATGTAACATCATGTTTTTATTAATTTAAAACCAAGTCCTTGACTTCCAAGAATGCCTTTTGTCTATTCTCTAGGACTCTTTCCATAATTTGCATTGATATATTCAACATTTATTTACACCATTTTCTTGCTGGTTCCATCAATTCCATCTCCCTTGTGCTCCTCTCTCTCTCCCAAAAATAATGTTGAAGAGATGTTTTAATTGCTTTGGTGGTGAACAAATACCAGAGATCAGGTATCTACTCAACCTTGACATATTCGTATCTTCCTTACCTATGCTTAATTTACTTTTCTTTAATTCAGCCTTGTTAAAATTATAAGTATTTTCTTTCTTTCTTGTGAATCCAGTGCTCAGAAGGATTATCCATGGGATATTTACACATTAAAAGAGCTTGTTAACGCAACAAACAATTTCCATAATGATAACAAGATTGGTGAAGGAGGGTTCGGAAGTGTTTATTGGGGTCGAACTAGTAAAGGCGTCGAGGCAATCAACTCTATCATTTCTACTTTCTCATTTTCCCTTTTCCTAATTTATTTGGAAATTTTTTCTAAAGTACTCAAACTAAGGTTTCAATAATTATGAAAATCTTTTTCTTTTCCTTTAATTGTTCAGATAGCAGTTAAAAGGCTGAAGGCGATGAGTGCAAAAGCAGAAATGGAGTTTGCAATAGAAGTGGAAATACTTGGAAGGGTGAGACATAAGAATTTATTAGGTTTGAGAGGATTTTATGCAGGCGAGGATGAAAGGCTTATAGTTTATGACTATATGCCTAATCACAGCTTGATCACCCATTTGCATGGCAAACTTGCTGCTGATTGCCTTCTGGATTGGCCTCGACGAATTAGAATTGCTATTGGATCTGCCGAGGGATTATGGTAGGTACATTCAATTGAATCATTTCTCCATTTGCGCGTGTCATCCTTGCCCAAAACGATATCAACTTATGCTGAATTGGAATTGATCTCTGTATACTTCTGTTTGCCGGCTTCTTTTTTTTTCTAATGAAGGCATCTTATTCTTCAATAAAGTTATTCCCAACTAGTACTCCCTCCGTGAAATAGTTTGATTCGTCACGGAACAAAGAAAAAAAGAACTTTTGAAACGTGTGATCATAAAATCTTAAGAAAATTATAGAAATTTATAATTCTTTTTTAGAACTGATTAATAAAAAAAGCGTGTCAGAATGTGTATATGTATGTAATGTACGCACATATGTATAGATGGAACGGCCTGCAGCCTTATATTGTTTTTTTATTTTTTTTATTTTTTTTTGTTTGTAGTTACTTGCATCATGAAGCAAATCCCCATATCATACATAGAGACATAAAGGCAAGCAATGTCCTCTTAGATTCAAATTTCCAAGCAAAAGTCGCAGATTTTGGATTTGCTAAGTTGATACCTGATGGGGTTACTCATCTAACAACAAGGGTTAAAGGAACCCTAGGTTACTTAGCACCTGAATATGCCATGTGGGGAAAAGTCTCTGAGAGTTGTGATGTCTACAGCTTTGGAATATTACTTCTTGAGATAATTAGTGCTCGAAAACCTTTAGAGAAACTTCCTAATGGTGTTAAACGTGACATTGTGCAATGGGCACTTCCATATCTCCAAAAGGGTGACTTTAATCACATTGCTGACCCTAGGCTAAAAGGAAAGTTCAATCGTGATCAATTGAAAAATACAATCTTGATTGCAATGAAATGCACTGATGGAAATCCTGAAAACAGGCCAAGTATGTTAGAAGTTGTGGATTGGCTTAAGGGTGGGGTGGATAAGAGGAAGAAAGAGATCAAAATAGTGAAGAATGATGTTGATGAAAACGAGAATGATGACTATGTTGATGATATTGAGACTGACTATGAAGATTATGCAAAGAAAAAAACCAAGCCAAGATTGCCAATTTCGGAGTCGAATAAGAGGAAATAAGTTTCCAATAATTTTGCAATTGTTCCGAATTATTGAACTGTATATTTTGGTGTGATGTATTTGTGTTTAATTATTGTAAGTTAATTACCTCATTTTGGTACTTTTGAAGGTTAGAGGAGGAGTCACTGATTTCATTCATTCGGTTGATTGAAAACAATAGGCATGAAAACCTCTTATGCTAGAATTTGCATGAATGTTGATCATTAAAGAAATGGTACATCATTTCCACAGACGACGATACTTGAAATTAAATATTTCTGCAAAGATTCAGTGGTCAACAGCTTTTATAATAATAACATAGGTGGATTAGATCCAAGCATATACTACTCGTGTTATTATCAATTTCTTTATTATTATTATTATTATTATTATTATTATTATTATTATTATTATTATTATTATTATTATTATTATTATTATTATTTATTATTATCTATTATAGTTGCATTTTCGTTGGTTTGTAGTTGTTAATTTCTTCCTCTACTATACATAATTTATCTGAGATATATTCAATTTCCACGGCCGGCTTCTGATGCGTTACGTAAGTTGCTAATAACTAACAAGACGATCTGAAAAGGACATTTAATTAAGCAATCAATGCCTTTAATTAGTCATGTCTTTAACAAAACTAGTAGCATATTAATAAGGCAATGAGGGATATTATATATGTTATTATTATTATTATTATTATTATTATTATTATACTCCTACTAATTAAAGGCATTGATTGCTAATTCCTAGCTACTCTCGGAGATCTAAGTTAGAACATGGTATTGCTCCTTCTATTTTATAATTATAATTAAAGGACGGCAAGGATTCTCAAATTACCATATGATGTAACCACTTTTACAGTATGTTTCGGTCCTCTTCGTTTCTCCTGAAAGTAATATGTATGAAATGGTGGGGTGACTAATAAAATAAATATCATTTTGGTTCATTGTTCCAGTACCATCTAGTAATGGAACATCCTGATCTCCCTTATTACCTTGGTCTAATGCCTTAATTAAATGATCTTTTCATGAGGGTGACAAAAACTCAATCCTTCTTAATTCAAATTCATATATTTATTACTACTAGAGTTTTATTTTGAACTTCACAATCAGAAAACAACTCAATTTGGAACTTTAGACCAAATTGAGGCTCTAAATCTCCTTTTGAGTCGTTGCCGCTTAATGACGAAACGCACTAGTTAATTTAGATTAGGAATTGGGTTAAGATCTAATAGTAACAGTTCAACCCACCAGTGATTCACGTCTTCGCTTAGGTTTGCCCCATCATCGTTCAAGATTGCACGCGAAGTGACTCGAATACCATATGTAATAGTCCAGCACATTAATAATATTGTCCGCTTTGAGCCTATTGCCAACAACTTTAAAACACGTCACTAAAATCCAAAATATGTCTACTTATACACCTAGCCTCTCTCCCATATTTTATCAATGTGAGATTCGTCTCGGGTGTCACATCAATTCAGAGTAATTCTCCAAGTAAAACAAACCTATCTTTGTGAAATTCATTTGTGGCTAAGGTTAAACACCGATTATTTCAGTTTCCGAAGGCGTCAGAGCCATGAAATACTTCAACTCTGGATCATTCACGGTAAGAAGAAAGGCCAAAGAGCAAAACCCTATATATTTATATGTGATTTATTGGACACTAATTGACCGAGTCACAGAGAAATATACAAACAAAACTCTCCGTATAACAAATTGGCTCGCAAGACTTTGGTTGTCTGTTTCCTAGTAAAATTCTGAAGAGCTATACTTGAAGTCTCGAAGCGTGTGAGTCTCTCCACTTGCAGTTCATTCATTTTTTATTTTATTTAATTTCAGAAACGTCAACAGAAGAGTGCAAAAACAAAAACAAAAAAAACCGGCGTGGTGCTGCCCTGACAAAACAAAAAGTAGAAGATAAACTAGTTTTCCTCACTCTCCGTAGTAAGTAATACTTATATTGATTAAATTTTAAGCGGAGCATATACGACCTTTTCTGTTATATGGCATTTAAGATGTGAATTAAATTGACATATACATACACACTAACGGTGAATGAAGAAATTACTAAAATATTAATTGGAATATGATAAAAGATTATATTAAAATTAAAGTTGTATATGGTAAAATCAATTCACATTAAATACTCGAATGATAGAATGATACATAGAATCGGAGACAAACGAAAGACGAAGCGACTGGAAACCAAGACCGAGGACGACATCTTAGTTGGCACCAAGTAAACCCCGAAGGGAACAATGTTAGCGAGGGCAAACGAATATTTGTCACCAGATGACATTCAATGAAGAATATTCCTTAATATTGAATACACAATCTGTTACAGAGAATTTTGGTATTCATAGCCTGCCATTATATATTCATCAATGACCCCATTATTTTCATTTAAGAGGGGCATAATCCTAGGACCTTGTTCCCTAGGTTTAGCTATAAATAGTGACGTCAACAACCATTGTAAGAAACGAAATTTCTGACAAACTTATGCTACACATTATTCCACGCGAAATAATACTTTATTTTCGGTCTTACGATATTCTTATTGCTGCCATTAGAAGCCCTGCTCCTGGAACCAAGTTGTCTGCTATTTTATCTCGATTTCTATGCTAAGTCTTCCTTTTAATTTAATTTATTTTATCATTTTGGATCGAGTTGATTGGTTTGTCAATAAACTACACTATAAATTCAACTGTACTTTTTTACAGGTAAACGATTTAGTTCCCACCATGAGGCCTATATAGTTGAATAATTGAGTTGATCCTTGCGTCTATTACTAATTGTTTGATTCTCTATATCTTAGCAAAATTGTAAAATATTGTAGATAATGATGCCAACATCGCACACAACATTGATGCATAGGAAAATTCGCCTCAACACGATGATTCAACCAGCGACACCCGTAACGAGGAGGATGTAGCCACGCCAGTTCATGGCGGGTGGTATCCCCGACACGTACGCGAAGCGACTCCTAAAGACGCTGAAGACGAGCACATTGCGAAAGCAGTGAGGATCCGGAAGGAACAATAAAAGGCTGTCATGGGCCATCCCTCACGGAAAGACCAGGTCATGACAGAATTGAGGCAAACATTGTCGGGTACCTCCAACAATGCGAATAGAAGAGGTTCAATTCCTCCTGGTTCTCCCACAAACTAAACAACGCAAAGGGTTGATAACAACATCCCGAGGGGTGAGGTCGCTTTCGACGGGGCTGGGGACAACGAATCTGGTAACTGTAATGGTAATGATCCTTTTAAAATCGAGCTCATGCGATTTATAAGAGAAATAAACGCTCGAATGGACCAAATTCCGGGCGCATCATCAATACTGAAGGGACCCAGACTCAAATAATTCACCCAATTGCCGTTGAAATCGAGCGCAACACCAGAGTTGATTCCAAAGCGGTCAAAAATGTCAGACGTACTGAAGTATGATGGGACTTCAGATTCTCAAGAGCACATCACCACTTATACAACAACGGTGAAATGAAACGACTTAGCTCCGCACGAGATTGAGTCGGTCCTGCTGAAGAAGTTTGGAGAAACCCTCATGAAGGGGGCCCTGACATGGTATTCACTTTTATCCGAGCACTCAATAGATTCATTCGAGATGCCCGCAGATTATTTTATTAAGGCCCATGACGGGGCCAAGAAGGTACAGGCCCGTAAGGCCGACATATTCATAATTGCGCAAGGGGAGTCCAAACTGCAACGGGAGTTCATAACCAGGTTTTAGAAAGAAAAAAAAGAATGCTTTTACAGGTTGTGCTAGATGAATGGGCGGCTGAGGCATTCATTAAAGGGTTGAACCCGAGGAGCTCTGACGCCTCCCGAAAACTGAAAGAAAGCCTGCTCGATTTCCAGGCAACTACATGGGTAGATGTCCACAATCATTACGAATCAACGATAAGAATAAAATATGATCAGGTCGATTTCGCGGCATCAACCAAGAGTCGGGATCGAGAAAAGAACAGGGATAAGTCGAGGGATGATTTTGATGCATATCAGTGATCTTCTAAGGACCAGTTTTTGCTCTACGAATGGGCTGAAAGACGCGGCAGGGGTTTCTGGTCCGCGGATAGGTTCGTAGATAATAAAAGAATTTATTGTTCCCGGAATAACAGGTCGTTGAAAGATAAAGAGGTATCCGATTCTCGGGATTCCACCTATCCCTGACTGTCCGAGTATGATTTTAATGTCTGTGTAGTGGAGTTGGTATCATCAATGAGGAACATTGAGAAACCACAATTCCCGAGGCCGATGAGATCTGATCCTAGCCAAAGGGATCCTAACCTATGGTGCGAGTATCATAGGACTAACGGGCACCAGACTAGGGACTGCCGACATCTACGCGAGGATGTGGTGATGTTGTCGAAAATGGCCATCTCAGAGAGTTCTTAAGCAATCGGTCCAAAAATAATTACATCTGCAACCGGAATAACACAGAGCCTTTGGATATATGTGAAGATCCTTCCCTATAAACCATCAATAAAAATTTTGGGGGAAACGAGATCGGCGGTGTGAACTTCTCGGCAGCAAAAAAGACAAAGGTGTCAGCGACCCATAGCATGAGACTCCAGGAAGTCGCCGAGGACGACATCACATTCATAGAAGAGGACGTCGATGGACTTCTACTGCAGCACAATGATGCCCCTGGTAATTTCCCTTAACGTTCTAGATTTTAACCAGAAGTATCATTCCGACCACAAAGCTCCTCATCGGGTTCAATTTAGTAAGTGCGACAACCCGATGGGAGATCCTGATACCCACAAATGCCTAAGGGGTCATGAAGACTGCCTTGTTTGAAGTAGTAGACGATGACATGGGCAACAACATTATTCTTGGTAGACCATGGCTACACGAGATGAAGGTTGTTCCATCAACATATCATCAACTTCTAAAATTCCAAACCTTAGAGGGAATCAAACAAATAAGAGGAGATCAAGCGGCAACAAGGAAGATGAACGCGATCTCGGTTTCCAGCAGTAAAGGGAAGGAACATGCGGCATAACAATTACAGGAACCGACGTCCTCTCTTGAATCAAACAAAAATGACAAAGGGGAGGAGCCATACGAATCCTATGAAGTACCAAGGTATTTCCAGGTACCGAATGAAACGGGTGCAACCAACTCCACGGCGGAATAACTCGAACAGGTGGCACTGTTCGAAAAGTTCCTTGAAAGAAAGTTCCACTTGGGGACAAGTTTAAACCCCGAGCTCAAGTTAGGATTTATAGAATTTCTTAAAACGAATGTCGACGGGTATCCTTCTAGAGGTGGTCATGCATAAGTTAAGCCTGAACCCCAGCATCCCTCCGGCAAGGCAAAATAAGCACCCGATCGCCGAGGTCATATACTTTTTTGTCAAGAAAGAGGTAACTTGATTGCTTGATATCGGTTCAATCCGGGAGGTAAAGTATCCAGACTGGCTAGCTAACATAGTAGTAGTTCCAAAAAGGAATAATAAATTTTTCATGTGTGTAGATTATAAGAATCTGAATAAGGACTGCCCAAAAGACTCGTTCCCATTGCCAAACATTGATCAAATGATTGATGCAACGGCCGGGCACGAGTTGATGAGTTTTCTTGATGCCTATTCCGGGTATAACCAAATCAAAATGAACCCGGAAGATCATGAAAAAGCTTCGTTCATAACAAACTTTGGCTAACCGGAAGACCCGCTGACAAATGTGAAAGAAGTCCAAAGGCTAATTGGAAGACTGGCCGCTCTAAGCAGGTTCATTTCCCTGTCCTTGGAAAAATTCCATCACTTCTTCTTACTTCTGAAGAAGAAGAACAACTTCGAATGGACTCCGGAATGATAACATGCCCTAAAAGACCTAAAATGGTATTTATCAAGCCCTTCATTTTTATCAAAACCGGAGGAAGGTGAACAGTTGCTAATTAAACTAGCGGTCTCACAGGTAGCGGTAAGTGTCGTTCTAGTTCGGGAAGATGAAGGTACAAAATCTCCTATCTATTATGTTAGCAAAATTTTATTGGGGGCGAAAACTCGTTACCTGTACCTCGAAAAATTATCCTTATCTCTCATAATCGACACTCGAAAGCTTAGGCCTTACTTTCAATGCCACCCGATAGCCGTGGTGACAACTTTTCCCCTACAGAATGTCCTTCACAAACCTGAATTGTCAGGTCGACTGGCCAAGTGGGAATTCAAAATTAGTGAATTTGAAATCGAGTATAAACTAGGACTGCGATCAAATCACAAGTTTTGGCCGACTTTGTGGCCGATTTCAGTCCCGAGTTGCTGTCTTTGGCCACCAAAAAAAGGGGTGATGGTGCCGGAAACGACATTAGGAGTTTGGACCTTGTCTACGGATGGAGCTTCCAACGTGAAAGGGTCTAGGCTTGGGGTAGTCTTAATTACACCCTTGGGAGAAATCCTGAGGCACCCTTGATTAACAATGAAGCTGAGTTTGATTGTAGAACTTGAACTGGCCCGGGGACTAGAATCCAAGGTCATTGAAATCAAATGCGATTCCCAATTGGTGGTAAATTAGGTATATGGAATCTTCAACACCAAGGAAGAACACATACAACAATATGTGGTGAAAGTTCAAACTCTGCTCGCACGGTTCAGGGAATAGTCCACATCACAAGAGAAGAAAACGTAGAAGCAAATGCATTGGCCAATCTAGGTTCGTCTACAGAAATGAAGGGATCAGATTCTGGTACGGTCGTACAACTCATGCACTCGATATTAGATGTGGATGGTAATTATAAAGTAAATATGACCAAATTGGTCTGAGACTAGAGAAATGAAATCATCGACTACCTTGAGCACGACAAACTGCGCGAATATCCGAAGGCATCCCGAACACGTCGCATCAAAGAAGATCGTTACAGCTTCTAGGGATGGCAGTTGTACAGAAGGTCATTCCAAGGCCTGTTGGCCTGATGTTTAGGAGCCTCCAAGGGTAATTACGTCATGAGAGAGGTTCATGAAGGAATCTTTGGAAATCGTTCAAGTGCAGACTCGTTGGTGTTAAAATTTATTAGGGTAGAATACTACTGGTCCCGGATGGCACAAGACGCCAAGGCGTTCGTTCAGAAATATGACAAGTGTCAATACCATGCGCCGTTAGTATACCAACCGGGAAGGGCCCTATCGGGTTTCAGTTGTCACCGGGAAAGGATCATATGAACTGGAAAACCAAGTCGGAGTAAAATTTCCAAGCAACTGGAATGTGACCCACCTCAAAAGGTATTACTGCTGACGTGCACCGCTTATACTGAAAGTATGTGTTGCACTTTTTTCCATTCGTCCAATATTTGTCCCAATTAGGTTTTTCTGGCAAGGTTTTTAACGAAGCAGCAACGGAAAGCATCGTACGAAGGAAGTGTCATCAGCAAGAATAAAATAGTCTTTGGCTCGATAGCAAAGTTCCTAACAGTAAATGAAGCTTGCTATCGGACCAAAGGTTATTCAGCCATTCATGACTTCTCCTTCCCTACAAGCCACTAGAGGGTAGTTAGATAATATTTTGCTCGGTAGTAAAGTTCCTAACGGGAAACAAAGCTTACTACACGACCTAATATTATCCAACCATTCACTAGTGGAATCCTCAAAGGATCAAGTCTATAGTGTTCCAATTCGCATTCTTCGCATTTGAACACTTGGGGCCAGGAATGATATGATAATATGGCAATCTGATTGCCACATAAATTAGGACTACAAAATCTAGGAACAAAAGTATCTCATCGGGATCGGGGACAACCAATCCCGTAGAAACAAGTTGTACAAATTAGCCACATGTAATAACAATTTCTTTTCGAACAACAAAATGAATGCTTATGTAACTTTAAAGATAGAAAGAATAAAATAAAGTTATTTATTTTTATCTCGTTTCTTGTCCAAACTAATGAATTAATTTTATCATTTGAAAGCTAATCAAGTACTTCAAATGCTGGTGCCGGAATGAATATGAGACGTCCTCTTCAAGAACACAGTAAACATAAAAGGTCCACCTCTTATCTTAGTTCAGGAAGAGTTTCTGCCCGGAACCCAAATGCTATCGGGAAAAACTGCACCTGAAGCCTTGTAAAATTTGACGCAAAAAAGTAAACTTTTTTCAATGCTTAAGCAACAAGAACTTTTATTTATCAAATATTCCAAGCAACACAAGTACAAAAATATAAAAAGAAAACAACTAAGGAAAATAAAGCAAAAAACTAAGTTATATCGCTCCAGAACTCAGGGAAAAAAGAGCATCTACGCCCCCTGGAGAAGTAGGTGGATCTGTCTTCGGCTCGGGATCTTGGCCTTCATTATCATCATCCTCAAGTTCCTCCTCGATTCTCAAGAACTCGGAACCGTAACTAGAAGAGTCAGTTGCATGAGGCTGAGCCGGGAGGCATCTTCGAGCGGTTGACTCCAGCTCTCGGGGCTTAGCGATTTCAGCATCAATATCAATGATACCCATTTTGGCGTTTTAGAAGGTTTATATCCTCATGCTATACATAGAATGCATTTTTTAAATAATGAGGGAATACGCTCGGCGCTGGAGTTCTGTTTTAAGCCGATCAACTTCACTCGATAGGCCATCCGGCTCGGATCTAGCAACGGTAAGGCTAAGATCAAGATCACGGGTAGTGGCGATATGAACCTTATTGTGTTCCATGATCCTTTTATACTTATCCTCCATCTGGGCACACTTCTCCTCAGTAGCAACAACCTTTTCAGCTTTGGAATTAAAGGCTGCCTCTAAGTTATTCAATCTCTCAGTGGAGGTAGCCTTGTGCTCGGCAGCAACAAGCACAACAATTTGGACCTCAGACCATTTAGCCTTGGCTTATTGAAACTGTACATTTAACTAAGAGGATTATTCGTTGAGGGCCATCACTTCCTGCTCGCTCTGCTGCAACCAAGCCTCCAACTCACTCGCTTCAGCAGTTTGTGCTTCTAGCACCAGGAGGCGAGCAACAACTTGGTCCCTCTCGGTCAACAGTTGATCCTGCTAGGATTAAGGTTTTTTTTATTGAGGATTAACTTCTTAAGGCCCTCGGAAGCAAGGAAGTTGTCCTACGAAGCAAAGCCCAAGTTAGAAACTCTGTCATAGCAAGTCAAAAGGAAACAAACAGTATAATGAATAAGTACAATACCACTGTTGCATTGTGTTTGGAATTATTTAGCATACACTCCCCCGAAAGAGAGTGGATTTTCTTCTTATCTTTTTCTGAAGCGAACACTTTTAGGTAATTGGAGAGTTCCACCTGCCGTGATAGCAAATGGCACTTGGTAGATACTGAGAGGGGACACTCCTCCTCTTCTAGGGATCTACCGAAGGGGGCGAATAATTGTACCCCAAATTTTCATGGTCTAGGGATTGGGGAGGAGGGACATCTTCATCTTGGGTGTCAGCAGCCGGTGGGGGTGATGTAGCAGTTTCTAGTGACGAAGGTATGGCCCTCATGGAAGGAGATGAAGCTGATGGTGTTGTGGGTTAAGAAGTAGTTGCGGCAAAAGGCAATGCTGGTTGTTGGCTTCTTACCAACCGAAGACGGAAGAGGCCCGGTAATCAGTCTCATAGTACCGACATCAACATCTGGGACTAGAAAAGGAGAATTGGCATTCTCCACCAAGCTGAATTATCCCTAGAGCGCTTGGGCATCGTCCCTAGTTGGGGTTATAAGCTCTTCAGATTGAGCTTGTTGAGCTGATGAAGGTCGTTGTCTTATTTTTTGGGAACCCCCTTCATCACTAGCTTCCCCATCATTATCAATCACCATAGTGACTGCAGCTGGCTCGGGCGCGGCTTTCTTTAACTTTTTATTCTTGCCCTCGGCCAAGGAAGAATGTCGGCTTTGTGGTTGCTTGTTCTCCTCCGGGGGACTCCTAGAGGAAGCACTTGCACCAGAAGCATATCTGATGGCGCCAGTTCGGGTGAAAGTCTCCTTCAGCAACCTCGCCGCCTCTGCGGTATCAGTCAGAACATCCTTCTCAGGGATGGTCACAGAGCCATGCGGGAGACCTGAATTCAATGAAAAAAGAGGTTAACCAATTTTCTTATACACAAAAATGAGATGAGGACATAATCAGTTTCACTACTCAATTTAACATGATTTTTGGCCTTCCACCCGTATTTGGGGGCCAATTTTTTCCACTGGCGGGTCTCAAGTGTGGTAATGTCCAGAATCTTCTTAACCCAGTGGACCAAACCTTCAACCCTTGGTGGTGTCCACCAAGTATGGTAATGTCTAGAATCTTCTTACTTTGTACGAGACTCGAAATCTGTGCTAAACTATCCAAATTTTCAAAAAATTGACAAGTCTCATCCAAAAACATTCTAACATATTCACACTATAGAACCATAACATCTCGCACATTCAGCTTCTCAATCCAATAATATAATTCATTATCACAGTATGCTGGCATACATATACTTCTATGTATCATTATCATCACAAAATCACATAAGTTAACAAGTTTATATTTTTTATTGTAAGCATAAAGTAGATCATTTACTGGAAGTCCCAAACTAGTTGGGATACTTTGCCATAATAGCTTTCTAGATCTCCCCAATAAATTCTTCAACTTATTAGTTACTTCATACCATCTTAACTTAAAGAAAAGTCTTTGGTCCATAGCGTATGAACGTGTCTATCAAGTATCACTACAAGAACCTCCTCGCAGAACAATGTCTTCTCTGACTTGTACTATTTTGAAAGAACATATGAATCACACACATAACATCGAAACTTCTCACATCGAGCAAACAAAGAGCAACTACAAGTGTAAGGCCAACTCGCATGTTACTTATCAACTTTCTGAAAGTTTTATAGGACCTATTGAACTGATGACATACATTACTTATTATAAGACTTATGCTTACGTTCGTGGCAACATGTTGAACACTATGAAATTGCCTTTCATGAATTCTATTTAACTTTTGATTTATAAAACTATTGTTGGACTCAAGTTTCTTTATTCCCTTTATCATCACAAACAAATTGCAAAAAACTGAACCGGAAGCAGATCAGATGGCGCCATTTTCGGTGAAAGCCTTCTTCATCAACCTCGCAACCTCTACGAGATTAGCCAAAACATCCTCCTCAGGGATGGTAGCCGTGCTCTACGGGAGACCTGAATTCAACGAAAAAAGAGGTTAACCAATTTTTTTATGCACAAAAATGAGATGAGGACAAAATCAGTTTTACGAGTCAACTTACCATGATTTTTGGTGTTCCACCCATATTTGGGGGCCAGTTTTTTCCACCAGTGGGTCTCAGGAGTGTAATGTCTAGAATCTTCTGAACTCACTGGTCTAAACCTTTAACCCTTGGTGGTGTCCACCGAGTTGCTGAAATAATGAAAATAGAAGGATTTTCAACAGCATGAAACAACCTCTTTTCAGAAAAAAGACAGACTTTAATCTTACGTGTATGAGTCCAGGACTCAGGGAAAGATAAAGTTGTGGCCGAGATGATATCCCTAGTGGCAACAACGACAAACCGCTCCATCCATCCACGGTCGTTGTCATCATCCATGCTAGTGAGCAAAGCATGGTGGCCACGTTGTTAAGTTTAGAATTTTAATAATGTTACAATGATCTTAAAGAAGATTTGACTAATGATATATTCTTGTATGTAGATTCCGGTGAGCAAAAATGTTGATAAAAGGAAAGAATATCCTACTCAAAGGCTATGTATTTTGAACCTTGGTTTACATGGAAAATAAATCAATTAGCCTAAGAACAAAGAAGGAAAGTCAATCAATTAGCATTGTCCAAGATCCTCAAGTGCGCAAGAATGGGAAGAGAGTAAATCATGGCCAGAATTAATTCTAGAAGATTCTGTAGAAGCTCAAGTCAAGAAGGAATGAAGGAAGCAATCCGCCAAGATCATCTCAAATCAAGGAGGAATGAAGGAAGCAATTCGTCAAGAATAAATATGAATCTAGATACCATTTCAAGCTAGATTCATGAGGCCATCCTTGGATCTTTCTCTTAGATGTATATGCCTCACAAGGAAAGGACTCCTAGAATTTCCACAATACAATCCTAGAAGACAAGGAAGCAAAAGAATCACAAAGCTATAAAGGAAGAAGTAGAAGAATATTGAAAGCTACGAAACTACATCATCTGCTTCTAAGACTTTCTAGTTCTTAGTACCAACACTGTATTCTTGAGTCTACAAGTGTCACAAAAGACAGGAAGAGTTAGAACACAAACGAGAGATATGTCAACATCAGAAAAATCACCATTGTTGTATATCGTTGGTGGTGAACGTACTAAAACCATCACTGTTGTAATTATTTATCCAAGATCTAAGAGAACCCTTGTGACCCAAGGGAGCTGGACATAGGTATCACACCGGTACTGAAACAAAATAAAAATTGTTGTGTCTTCTTTACCTTTCTGCTCACTTATTTCTCTTTCACTTAAATTATTCACCGTGCAAATTCTAGTCTACTAAACTTACACTTAGTCAACTAATATTTTTAAATTGGTTACAATTCACTCCTCCCCTCTCGTACTTTAAGTTGGTATCCGAGTCAGGCTCACACACTTTTCTTAACAGCAAGTGAGGAAACGATCATGGGATCAAATACAATTGTTGGAGCTTTATTTCAAGAAGGAACCTCTCACGTATGACCCTCATACTTCAACGATCAACACTTTTCTCACTGGAAAGTGTGCATGGGGACCTATACCATGTCACGTGACAGTAAATATTGGTGCGTGATCAAAAAGGGAAATCATCCAATTCCTCCTAAGAAAGATGACAATGGTCAAGTCATAGTATCATCTGATCCTCTTGATTTAGATGACTAGAGTGAAGAACAATCAGCTGCTATAATAGTAAATGCTACGCAAAAAATCTGTTGTACAATGCTACCAGTGGATAAGAATATGAGAAGATATCAAGCTGTGAAACTGCAAAGGAGATGTGGGATAAATTAGAGGTTACATATGAAGGAACCAACAAAGTGAAATAAACAAGGATTAATCTCCTAGTTCGAGACTGTGAATTATTTCAAAAGAAGGATGGAGAATCAATAGAGGAAATATTCTCCAGGTTCAGGAAAATCCTTGGAGACTTAAACTCATTTGGTAGATCAATCAAAAGCAGAGAACAAGTCAAAAAAATTCTGAGAAGTCTTCCCATAATATGAAAACCCAAATTCATTGCCTTGGAATGTCAGGATCTTGACAAAATATACTATGATGAACTTAGAGGTGATCTAATTGCATTTGAGAAAACACACTTAGACAGACAGATTCAACAAGAAAATAAGAATACATTTGCATTTAAAGCAACTGTGGCCGATCCAGGAAATGAGGAAGAAGGAAGGAAGAGAACAAGATGAAAACATAGTTATGCTCTCAAAAGTTGTAACAAGTATGATAAGAAAGAACATAAATAGCAGGAGAGGTAAATCAAACTTCAGAAAAAGTAGAATGAAAAATGATAATGATAAAAATTATGGAAGATGTTGTGAATGTGGAAAACATGGACGCATTCAAGCCGAATGCCCTGAACTGAAGAAGAAACTAAGCAAGAATTTTCAAAAGAAGAAGTCCTTTGGAGCTTGGAGTGATGAAGAAGAATCTGATCATGAAGAAATTACAAATATGTATTTCATAGTCATAAAATAAGACATGAATGAAGACTCGGATGAAATTGGACTCATGGCAGATGAAGAAACAGGTGAGGAAGAGGACTCGGGTGAACTTGGTCTTATGGAAGACGTAGGAACTAGTGAGGCACGTCTTCCTACATATCCTAATTGTTATGAACTCCAAGAATTTATTGATATTGCTCTTGAAGATATTGAGATAGTTTAATAAACTTCAACTTCAACTGAATGGATTGCGAAAATCCACCAGTCATAGTTCTTTTAGATCAAATTAGAGTGCTTCTCATACATCTTCGATTGGAACTAGAAATCTTATTGCATGTACTTATTTTGGAAAAAATGGTCACAATACTAACCAATGAAGGAATAGAATCAGAGTAGAAAAAGGCTCTGGAAACCCCAATAATCCCTCTTTTTTTTATTGTGGAAAATGTGGCCACACTTCTAACCATTGCAGGCTCAAGAACAATAGGAGATGGATCTGGCGACCTAAATTTTCTAGACAAGCTAATACTCAGATCTCTAACTATTCAGGATCCAAACAGGCTTGGTTACCTAAAAACAAGTAATATTTTTTTAAAGGACACCACAAGAAGAATCGAAAAGGAAAATGATATCTTGATAGCGCGTGTCTCAGCTCAACATGTGATGTAGACGAAGTGTACCTGGTTGATGAATTTGATTACAATCTTCTTAGTATCAGTCGACTATATGAAAATGACTATGAGGTTTGTTTCAAAAACATGGTTGGTTTATTAAAGATGAATCAAGTAAAGTTATTCTCTCTAGAAATAAGGACAGAAATGTCTATACTATCAGTAACTTTGATAGTTTTGGTAATCAAATCTGTCTAGCTTCTATAATTGATGACCCTTGGGTATGACATAGAAAATGCCAGCATGCATACTATTCATAAACTTTCCAAAAATGATCTCATTGGTCTTCCAAAATTATATTTTTCAAAAGATCAAATTTGTGATGCATGTCAACTAGGAAAACAAACTAGGTCCTCTTTTAAAGTCAAAAATATTATTTCTACTACAAAACCTCTTCAACTTCTGCATATGGATCTTTTTGGACCTATTAGAACTGCTAGCATAGGTGGTAGAAAGTATGCCTTCGTTATTGTAGATGATTTTTCTTGATTCACCTAGGTTATCTTGCTCACAAGGATGAGGCATTAAGGAAATTTGAAGTCTTTTGCAAGAAGGTGTAGCAGGAAAAAGGTTACTACATATCCTCCATAAAAAGTGATCATGGAGGAGAATTTAAAAGCAAAGCATTTGAGAACTTCTACAATGATTAAGGGATCTCTCACAATTTTCCATCTCCAAGATCTCCACAACAAAATGGAGTGGTGGAACGTAAAAATAGAACCTTGCAAGATATGACAAGAACCATGATTGTGGAAAATTCTCTTCCACACCACTTCTAGGAAGAAGTTGTACACACAACATGTCACATCATCAATAGATGCCTAATTCCTCCTGTACTCAAGAAGACTCCATATGAACTATGGAGAGGAAAAAGACCCAACATCAGTTATTTTCATCCTTTTGGCTGAAAATGCTTTATACATAACAATGGAAAAGACAATCTTGGTAAGTTTGATCCCAAAGTTGATGAAGGTATTTTTCTTGGACACTCTCCCTCTAGTAGAGCATACAGAGTTTTTAACAATCGTACTTTATCCATTGAAGAATCTATACATGTTATGTTTGTGGATACTAACCCTCGCTTAAGGAATGATCAACTTCCTGAAGATGAGGAAATTTCCATTCTAAAATATATCAATACATGTGAAATCACTTCTGATCAAATGGTTGATTAGGAAGATCAGTCGACTAACAGTCCTACAAAAAATTAGCAATCTTCTACAACTGATCCAACAAATTCTGTTGAAAAAGAGTCAGAATTAGTTTTCCCAAATGAACGGAAAAGTGAGTTAGCATATCCACATAAGTATATCATTGGAGATCCTTAGGAGGGAATGAAAACTATAATATCACTAAAGAAGACATCCAATATTGCTCTTATATCCCAGTTCGAACCAAAAAAGGTGGATGAGGCACTTGGGGACAAAAGCTGGATAACTGTAATGAAGGAAGAGCTTGATAAATTTGAGAAAAATAAGGTATGGGAACTCATTCCTAAACCACAAAATGCATCCATTGTTGGAACAAAATGGGTATTGAAATAAGTTGAATGAATCTGGACAAGTCGTGTGAAATAAAGCTAGACTAGTCGCACAAGGTTATTCACAACACGAGGGAATAGATTACGAGGAAACTTTCGCTCCTGTTGCCATGATTTAGAACCATGTTTTGTAAACGAATCCTTTACAAATCATGTTTACAAATTGTCCAAAGCATTATACGGCCTAAAGCAAGCGCCTAGAGCTTGGTATGAAAGGTTGAGATCGTTTTTGGCCGTACTTAGATTTGATGTAGGTAATATCGATACCATTCTTTTTATCAAATGATCACTAGGTAACTTAATTTTACAACTCTACGTAGATGATATTATTTTTGGTAGTATAACCATGTTTTGTGCAAGGAGTTTTTAAACATCATGAAAGGAGAATTTGAAATGAGTATGATGGGAGAACTAGCTTTCTTCCTTGGGATTCAAATCAAGCAAGTACAGAAAAGGATCTTTATTATTCAAATGAAATACACGAAAGAACTCATCAAAACGTTTGGCATGTCTAATGCAAAGGCGATAGGAACACCTATGAGTCCATCAACTACCTTAGATGAAGACAAAGTCGGTAAGACTGTTGATGAAACAATGTATCGCGGTATGATTGGCTCCCTACTCTATCTTACAGCTAGTCAACCAGATATTATGTTCAGCGTTTGAAAATGTGCTAGATACCAGTCAGCTCCTAAAGAATCTCATTTGACTGTTGTTAAATGTATTATCATATATTTGATAGGGATAGTCGACTATGGTTTATGGTATGAAAGTTTAGAAAGTTTTGATCTCAAAGGCTTTGCAGAGTTTGAAGGAGATAAAATTGACAGAAAAAGCGCAAGCGGAACATGCCAATTACTTGGAAAATCTCTTATATCCTGGCACAACAAGAAACAAAGTTGTGTAGCTCTATCTACCACAGAAGCGAATTATTTGGCAGTAGGAAACTGCTGCACGCAAGTACTGTGGATCATGCATCAACTGTTAGATTATGATTTATATCTTAACTGTGTTTCTAATATGTGTGATAATACTAGTGCTATTTGTCTATCAAAAATTTATGTGCATCATTCTAGGGCTAAGCATATTGAGATTAAGCATCATTATACGTGATCTTGTTGCTAAAGGAGATATTGTGCTAGAATTTATAAATACTGAAAATCAATTAGCGGATATTTTTACAAAACCTTTGCGTGAAGAAAGATTTTGTTTCCTTGGTAACAATATTGGTAGTTGTACAATTCCTACATAATTGTGTTGACTGTTTTCCATAATTGTTTAAGTTTATTTTCCTTACCATGTACCTTTCGTAATTTTTGCCCAAAAAATCTTTTAAGTACTTGATTATGCATTTATTGTGAACTGACAGCGGGGTTTGTAGAAGGAAACTTTTCAGTTGCCTTTCACATGTCTCTCCGAGAATCAAGGCGACCTCTCTAATCATTTTTAACCCCTTTTCCCTCGATCATATCTCCCAAAGAAACCAAACTTCTATCTCTCTATTTTCTTCTACTCATGGCTAAACCAAACCCTCTCCTTCCTCCTCCATACCCATAAGAAGCCATCGCTTCAAGAAAACCAAAATGACCTTATTGATATAGAATCCTTCGAAAACACAGATCATCTACTGACAGAAGAAGATTCGATAGAATCTCAAGAATACATTCTCATCTCCCAAAAGAGGACAGGAAAACGACCAATGGAGTTCATCCCCAAACAATCTTCTCAAAAGGGGAAAAAACTGAAAGTGTAGAGTTTGGTCCTGAAGACAAGATGAATTTCTACGGCCCTGAGGAAAAGGCTAGGGTTGTTGCCTTCAAAGGAAAGTCGATTGCTTTTTGTCGCACTGTAAGTTTAAATTCTATGCAAAACTCTCACTATTATGTTATGTCTGTTTTCAAAACTTAGAAACTTGTTGTCATGCCCCAACCTCGGGGAGCGCGACTGGTGCTCAACCGAGATACCCCGATCAAGCAAGCCTTTATAATACCTTCTACCCAACTCACCCATGAATTAAGAGAAAAATACACTTCATTAATTTGACAGTAAGAGGCCATGCAAATAACACCAGTTCATTTCAATTAGTTATGCCATTAACAAGTCTCAAAAAGAGTACATTGTATAATCATAGTTAAAGTGGAACGGATGATACAATTACAACATTTTTAGTTTAACCTTCCCAAAAATAGATACAACCCACACTCTATCTACAGAGCCTCTAACAGAAACAAAAGAGTGTTATGACAATGCCGACAATAAGGCCCCGGCTTTACCTCAAAACATTATGTACAAAGGATAAGAGATACTGGACCCCGAAATGAAGTGGGTCTCACCAAGTTAACTGAAGAGGGAGTGTGTTGATATCACTGGTCAACATAACCTGCTATGGAACCACCGGCATCCATTTAAGATGCAGCGCCCCCGGAAAAAAGGGACGTTAGTACATATGGAATAGTACTAGTATGAAAACTAAACACCCTTTCAATAAAACAAGTAACAATAAATAGAGAATGAAACATAAAGTCAATAAGAGACTCAAACAGTAACAAGGTGCCAAGTTAGGGAAAAGTATCTCTCGAGTAAGTTCCATTTATTTAAATTGGGAGATCTTAAGCACCGATACACCATCGTATTTTCGCACAAAGTCCGATCTCAGCCCAACAGGCTATGCCGTATCACCCAGAGACATACACTCACAATACCACCATATGTGAGGGTCGACATCTCACCACAATGTCGATCGGCTAATCCATCTCACCACAATGTCGTGCGTGTCGACATCACATCACATATTGTTAGCAATAATTTCATCACATTTAAGGGAAAACATCTCAACACGCCAATCTCATCCCATATAAGGGGAAACAATCTCATCACATTAGCACGGGGATTTACCCTTCAATTATTCCTAACCCAGCACGTGCAGTTTCGGGGTTAAGTTGTTCCAACCTACCCTTCCTCGGTGGCTAAACGATACTCCCAAGACATTTATTATTAAAAGGATATACCACTCAATTCATATTCTTTTACATGTGATTCATTTTATTGGCATCACTGGCCATAACGTGATATCATTCTTGGCACATTGTCCGTACTTCATAATTCATGCTCACTATTCTACCTTCGAACATTAACATGAATTGCCAACAACAAACATTTCTATTCAAGGCTTTAAGCACACATTTTAGCAATTTAGGGTCTTGGGCACATGTGATTTCTTATGCAATTTGACATGATCACTACCATTTGGGATTGACTTGAAGTCATAATATTTTAATACATACTTATACTGTGAACACGTTCCCGAAGAAAAACATAACATGATAAGAATATTCCGGAACACATTTGGAACATATTCATATAAATACATCCTTAGACACCAAATTTATTCAGAAAAGTCAATTCATAATGGACAGCTCAAGACTTACAAGAACATCATGGGAATTCAATTCTA
This sequence comes from Nicotiana paniculata, assembly GCA_005239505.1. Lineage (NCBI taxonomy): Eukaryota > Viridiplantae > Streptophyta > Magnoliopsida > Solanales > Solanaceae > Nicotiana > Nicotiana paniculata. The sequence continues at coordinate 12,867 of ML307438.1, read as the reverse complement.
AGAGAGAAGTTTAGCCAACATAATTTGCCCCGAGCTTTTAAAATTACTACAATGGTACAAAAATCATAGCCCTTTCGATCTATTTAGAGATATAGCAAAATTGAATACAAATTAGGAAGGAGTTCATAGTTCCATCTCACTTGAGCATTTTATCAAACACTAGGTGTGCATTAAGGTCTCAAGGTCCTCCTATGGTGGAGTTTTTCACCCACCACCCAAAGTTCACCCAAAAGAGCTCAAAAATCTTCCCACTACCCTTGATGGTACATTCATGTAAAATAAACAACTCCCACACCCAAGAATTGCTTGGCTTATTACCTATTTTCAATTAAAATCACGAAAATGAGGGTTATGGAGTAGAACCTTACCTCTAGGATGAAGACCTAGTGAATTTTTCTTGCAAATTCTTCAACTTTAACTAAGAATTGATAGATGATGAGCTTAGGAACTTCCCCTCTCACTCTTTTGCACTCCCTCTGTCTAGAATATATGTTTTCCCATTTTAGAAAGATCCCCAAGGCTGTTTTACAAGAATGGGGTCCGGTTCAAAAATTAAAAGAAAAGGAGCCCCGACATAGTTCTGTGGTCACATATGTGACCGCATAATGCTACTACGGTCCGCACAATAGGCCGCATAATGGCCCTCCAGAATTGGCACCCCTGCCTCACTCTGCGAGCAGTCTGTGATCCGCAGACCTATTCAACGATCGCATAATTGTGCCACAGAACGTTCCTCCAAAATATTACTGTGCTGGATCTGCGAGGGGTTATGCGGCCTGCAAAGTGATTATGCGGCCGCATAAAGGTCCAAAAATTTTTCCAAAATTTCTGCCTCATTTTGCGGCCAATATGCGGTCCGCAGACCAGTTCTGCGACTGCATAAATGCCCTATACTTATGGAAAATTTCTTCAACTCCCCAACGTACTGTTCAACCCAAAAAGTCTGAACTGCAGCGAGCAAGCTCGCCGCGAAGAATCCCTACAATTGTCAACACATAAGCCTACTTCGGCACCACGAAACCCCCGGTTTAGGTAAGATTTTATATGGCCTTACAGTGTCTCTCTATTTGATATTATTGGTGATACTATCTATGAAGAGTATGTGCACATGTTTTATGCAAATCTATTTTTGAATGATAGAGATGATCTAGAATCCGTGGTCATAGGAAATCGTATTATTCTTGACTCTTATTAGTTTGAGAAAATATTTGCAATAAAGTTTGTTGGGTACACGTTTTTTGTGCAACATTCCTGGCCAGATAATTTTGAAGTGTCGTTTGAGGAAGTCAAGAGTGTATTGTCTGAAACCCCGTGATATAGGACCAAAGAACTTGAAATTTGAACATTGTGTTCTAGCCCATATTATAACAACCACTTTGCTACCTCGTACTCGTTCACTGAGTACTCTGTCTCTCAGAGTTGTATTTGTCCTGTATTGTTTGGTAAATGGTAAAGCTATCAACTGGTTTTCCTGGGTACGTCAGTACATGCTTGAAAGTATCAGGGATGTTTCATCATCAGCAAACATCTTGCCCTATGGTTTACTAATCTCTCACATCTTGAAAGTTATGAAAGTGAATCTATCTCTCTATGCTCCTAAAACTATCTCCAGCACCTATGATAAAATTGTCTTTGCCATGATAGGGTATACTTTGATTGAGGGAAATTGGCTTAATAAAGACAAAGCATCAGAATTCATCCCTACTCAAAATAGTGGGGGATCAAATCTGAAGCCAACAACTCCTCTTCCTCAGATCAGTTGATGTTGATGCAGCAAAATATTGTAGGTATCAAGGAATTACTAACCTCTATGCATGAGCAGCTGAACAAAATCAGGGAAGTAACCAGGGAAACTGGAGCTGACGTAGCTAAGCTAAGGATCACTCTCCAAGCCACAAGTAGGCAAGGGATCAGGGCCATGCAGGATGTCACTGAGAAGCTGACCAAAGTCACCAAAGATATTGATGCCTCTTATGATAGCTTCTGCACTAAAGTAATCAACACCCTCAAGTACTTCCTTGGAAGGAATTAAGTGTCTGGGATGCATCAAACAATCCTTTTATTTTGTTTTATATGGTGGTTTAAGATTATTTCTTTTGGTTGTGTCTTGGATGAGCATGTCAGTTGACTATGCTCACTATAACTGCTTAGTTGTAAATAATTTTTGCCTGCTAAGTTAGTACTATTGTAGAAAATTATTTCTCTTTCACTTTTTGATTGATGTCAAAGGGGGAGAAGAAGGAAAAAGATTACAACTTCAAGACATGGAGAGCAACACACAAGAACCAGCTTCAAGATAGGGGAGCACACTTGAAAAGGGAAAAATCCATAAATTAGTCATACTCGTTTTAGAATATTGTCATCATAAAAAAAGGGAGAGATTGTTAAGTTTAGAATTTAATAATGTTCAATAATCCTAAAGAAGCTTTGACTAATGATATATTTTTGTATGCAGATTCCTGTGAGCAACAATGTGACAAAAGGAAAGATGATCCTACTTAACGGCTATGTATTTTGAACCTTTCTTTACATGGAAAATAAATCAATTAGCCTAAGAACAAAGAAGAAAATCCAATCAATCATCATTGTCCAAGATCCTCAAGTGCGCAAGAATGGGAAGAGAGCAAATCATGGCTAGAGATCAAATCCGAAGATTCCACAGAAGCTCAATTCAAGAAGGAATAAAGGAAGAAACCTGCCAAGATCATCTCATCAAGGAGGAATGAAGGAAGCAATTAGTCAAGAATAAAGATGAATCAAGCTACCATTCAAGATAGATTCACGAGGCGACCCTTAGGTCTTTCTCTTAGATGTATATGCCTCACAAGGAAAGGACTTCTAAAATTGCTGCAATACAATCCCAGAAGACAAGGAAGCAAAAGACTCATAAAGCTATAAAGGAAGAAGTATAAGAATATTAAAAGCTACTCAACTATTCATCTGCTTCTATGCCTTTCTAGTTCTTACTACAAATACTGTATTCTTGAGTCTACAAGTGTCACAAAAGATATGAAGAGTTAGAACACAAACCAGAGTTGTGTCAACATCGCAAAAATCACTATTATTGTATATCGTTGGTGGTGAACGTACTAAAACCATCACTATTGTAATCATTTATCCAAGATCTGAGTGAATCCTTGTGATCCCAGGGAACTGGATATTGGTACCACATCGGTACTGAACTAGTATAAAAACTGTTGTGTCTTCTTTATCTTTCTTTTCACTTATTTCTCTTTCACTGAAATTATTCGCCGTGCAAAGTCTAGTTGACTAAACTTACACTTAGTCAACTAACATTATTAAATAGGTTATAANGGATGAATTCATCATGCAAGCCAGGGTGAGCTCCCTCGTCGTCTCCTCGCATAGTCGTCGTAGAAAGGCTACCGTTCACCACACCAAAGGGACCACTTGTGCCAAACAAATCTGATATTTGTGACACAACTCCAAAATCACGAGGTCAATTCTCCCACTCAAAGAAAATGCATCCAAACTAAATGGGTACGTATAAACGTACATGAAACCCTTCTTAGAGAAGGTTGCTCACTCTACTAGTTCGGGAGCAATGGTGTTTAGATCATGTCAATCACAATCCTCCTTCACAGTATGAATGTTGGAAGGTCGGATGGAAGAAGGGTATATGTCAACTGCCCAAGTGCGAGACTTGAAGAAGGAAACTTCTCTTCGAAATCTTTGGCTATGTTGAATCTTTTGGGAATGATGGTGCTCACCGTAGGGGTCAGAATCAATGATGATTTCTTTGTCTTTGTTCTCCTTCGGACCCTCACCGAAGAGAAAACCTGAGTTCTTGGAAGAAGAAGCTATGATCAACAGAAGGTGATAAGACTTCTTTGAGGAAGAAGATTAAAGAAGAATGAAAGCAGGAAAGCGTTAAATGCAAATAAGTTGAGAGAGTTTGTAGAACTGTGAAGTGTAAAAGAAGAAGAATGAGGTGTATAAGTAAAGGCTAGGCGGCTAAAATCGTGGTCATGAATACCTCGAGAATTGGTGAAAATATTTCTAAATCATGGAGTAACATGTGTTCGGGGTATTAAATTCGGAGAGACCTGCATCTAATCAAGCGTCAGAAACTTTTCAGATTGGTTCAAAAAGTTTTCCGCCAAGAAGGGAATCGTCACCAACTTCCCGATGACACAAAGACGTGCCACCACAAAGTAGGGGGACTATCTGTATAGGGTAAAATCAATTCACATTAAATACTCGAATGATAGAATGACACCGTGGAATCGGAGACAGACAGAAGACGAAGCGAGTGGAATCCAAGACCGAGGACAACAGCTTCGGTTGGCACGGGGCAAACTGATCTCGTCCAATTTCACTCCTCTATTTGAGGATATGAAAACAGTCGATGCAATAATAATACCCAATAGAGTTGGGGTCGAATTCCACTGGGAGCTACATGAATGCGTGCTAGTAGTATATATCTTAATTTGCACTTCCGAAATTTTGGGTTTTGTCTTAAAATCTAACTTAAACTACTATTTCGATTTGAAGAACGAAGCGAGGAAATTATTTTTGGTTGATTTTAAAATGATAAAAAGACCTAGGGCAATGACTTTCACCTAGGTGTCGCTTAATGGTTTGTAAGCCTTAAAGCCTGTTTTATTGGTCAGGGTGTGTTATATCTATCAATACTCAAGTACCCATTCAATACCTCTCGGTCAGAGAGTGATATTTAAAAATTTGGCTTTCTCAACTTCAAATGGGTATTGAACAAAGCATTTGATAATAAGCTCAAGTCGGTTTTACTATCTCTAGGTTCAACCTTTTAATTGGGCTTATTAGTCCCTCGATTGACCCAATTTCTTGCTAGCCAAGTTTTTCTAGACTAAGTCTCTCTTCTAAAGTAGAGACTAAGTCAAATAGACATGAAATAATATTTGCAACCATTAATTCTTCAAATCAAAAGCAAGAACAAGGCTAGAAAATCAACACCCAACCATAAACAAGCACTAAATCAAAAATTCATTAAGTTTACACACTAGGGTTGGGTCACAACCCTAGTGAAAGTATAGATGTTCATGCTTAAATTAGAAGAAAAAGAAGAAGAAGTGATAATTAAACTCATATTAATAATTAACATGATAAAAGCAATATTCAAAAAGCTCAAAATAGCAAAAACTACTAAAAGGAGAAAACTAAAATGACTGCTGATATCAAAAGTTAACCTAAAAAGTGAAACCCTTCTACTTATACAGTGCTGGAATTTTCAGACAAAAAATATCCCTTTCAGAGGTTCTGCGGCCGCACAATTCCATGTGCGATCCGCACTTCGCTTTATCCTGACTGGAATGGAAACCTACAACCGCATAATTATGAATTGCGGCCGCACTTCTTTCTTTTCGAGGTCCTCACATTTTTAGTGCAGCCGCATAGTGCTCTTCTGCAGACAGCATAAGTATGACTGCGGCCGCGTAACTGATCTTCTACGGCAGCACAATAATTGTGCGGTCGTCATTTCTGTTGATTCTTGAATGCAGGTTCTCTGAGCTTTTTCTCTTGCCCCGGTTCTGTGGCCGCACATTTCATGTGCAGACCGCACTTTGCACTTGTCTCTGATGGGATTTGCTTCACAATCTGCGGTCGCAAAGGATAATCAGTGGTCCGCACTTTAGAGATTTTGTGTCTGTTTTTGTCCTTAGTTTAGATTACTCCTTCTTGAGTTGGATTTCATCTTTGAGGCTCATTTTCCACCATTCCTGCAATTAAGCATATTTCATCAGTTTTTGGGAACATAATTAAATGATTTTGGACTAAAACGAAAGCAAAAAGGTGCTAATAAGTAGTCAAAATCCCCACTTATAAACTCCCCCAAACTTAAGCTTTTGCTTGTCCTCGAGCATATAAGGTAATTCCCACCTCTACAAGTTAAGATCTATTCAAGTTAATCAAAAATGCATCAATCACACATCAATTGGGACGAACAATTAGCCACAACACTTATGAATTATTAACAAGGAAATTGATTGAACTTTTAAGCACAAATAGTTCTAATGTGACACTTGAGCATCAAGAGTTGACTTAATTCATCAAGGAAGCTCGCTCTTTCATGTAGGTCAGTTTGGATCCCAAACTACGCCTCCTCTACTCTCTGTTTGCATATCTCAATTAAGATGTAGCACTAAATTCAAAGATTTGTGAAAGGTTCGCTCATCTCTCTCAAAAGAATGTCACAAATACGGCTTTAAGTACCATAGGATTGCCCCTCATGTAAATCACCACTAATGTAAGCTCACTCAGCTTGGAATCACGTAGGGTTTTTTCAGAAGGCAATGAAGGCTTTTGGACTAAGGTTGAATATGTTATGATAGAATGGGTTCATCTTTCCTTAAGCACTCTATTTCCTGTTATCGGCTCATGCTTTGCCAACTTTTTGAGGCATTTTATTTTCCATAGGGGGGATTAAAGAGACTTAGCATCACTCTTTCTTGGTCATGATTTTCATTTCATCCTTCTTTGTTTTTCCCATGCTTTGCATCATTACTATTCTTTCAAATCGCTTCAACTTTTCAACTTATTTACTTTCATTTTGCATTTTTTTGTTCTTCTTTGTTTTTCTTGCCTTTACTTCTCTTCATTTCTTTTCTCTTTTTGTTCCTTGATAACTTTTTCAAACTCCTCGTCTCTCCCTCAAACTTACGTTTTTAGCCCATTATTTCACAAGAGTGTTAAGGAAAGCTTGGGTGTCAAAAGAAGGTCACGACAGAACGGGTAAAGGTTTGTAACACGGTGATCGAATGAGAAAGGTTTTAGGCTCAAATGGGTTGACTAGGGATAAAAATATTGACGGGCCATGGAAAATTTCAAGCGGGTCAAGGAGAGCCTACAATCACTTCTCGATCCAAGCAAAACTTAAAATTTTGCCTAGAAACACATTCGGGGCAAGTTCTAGACCATTTGCAAGGGTACTTGGACTTGCAACAAAACACCTCACCTCTCACGCAACTGGATTGTTAAAAAGGATAGAGTCGAGAGCCCACAAAGACCATATTCAAGATTGAAAATCACTATGGCTCGACTAAACCACTCGATGATTGCCTAAGTCAACACAAGAGTCACAAGGTCACTAACTAGAGTTATTTCTTTCCAAAAAACTTGTTTTTAACTATAAGCACATAGCTAAGTGTGTTAGTACCAAGTGAAGCATGTATGATTCTTCAAGTTTGCCTTAATTAGGTCTTTTTATTCATTACTACTACTATTCTTACCTAAACATCAAAAACGGACTCAATCCCTTAAGAAGGTTGTCACCCCATCCATCGTTGGGAAGAGTCACTCGGTTCACATAAAAGGTACCTTTGGAAAGAACCGTGGAATTAAGAAAACCAAAGGCTTATTGGTCACTAAAAACATAAAAGGAAAAGTTACAAAATTAAAAGAAGCTACTAGATTAAACATAGACTATTAAGAAAATAAAATAAAGAATCTAAAAATCAAATTACTGAAAGCATAACAAATATAATAATGAGAGAGGAAAAGAGAGAACACATACATACAGAATAAAGAGAACAAAGAAAATATTGTCAGTTATTACAAACCAAATGCCTAAAAAGTCTCCAAATATCAAATAAAGTCCACCCCTCTGAATAAGAATAAACATTGTCCCCAATGCTTAACAAAATAAGAATAAAGAAGGGTAAGAGTGAAAAGGACTCCATATGTGGCCTTGGACATCTCTGTGTCAACAGTTGTCACCGCCCTGAGTCTCATCTAACTGTATCTCATCATCATCGTCTCTGGGAGTATCTGGCTTGGTGAACATCTGGTGCCTTGCCTCAGCAGTGTCGGCAGCCAGGTCCGGCTCCTCATACTGGCCAGATGGTGCCACTGGAACAGATGGTGTTGCTGGAGCTGCTGGTGCTTGTGGGTCTGACCCTACGAGCAAATCAAATGGAAGATCGCCACCTGCTGCTATCTTGGTCACCTCTATCCTCAACCTCTCAACTGATTTCTTGGACGCCTGAGATTTCCTCATTTTCTTTACCTGTTTCCCCAACTCCTTAATCACTGCTCCATGTGCTACCAAGGTGTTCATGATGGTGGTTTGGTTTTCCAAGAGCTTTTTTAATGTGTCCTCGACTGTCGGAGGAATCTGGGGTGCCGGGGTGGATGACTGTGTTACAACAACACTAGATATGTCAGTCAACTTTATTATAGCTGTCTGCATCCAGTTGTTGAGGCTCGCCAGTATTTGGGACACTCGCATCACAGATAGTGGATGAGTAGGAATGGGCACCGACTTCAAAACCGATGTGGAGGGCATTGATGCTGTAGGATATGAAGAAGGAGGTGGAGGCATAACTGCTGCACGATCAGAAATATCTGCTGAAGTAGATGGCATGTCGACTGTCTCAACAGCTACCCCTACAGGCTCATCAAACTGGCCTGCAATAGTAGGGGGCTCACCCTTTTTATTTGGGTTTCCACCATCCATCAAAGAATACCATGAGAAAGGTTTCTTCGTCAGCACCTTAGTGTTAAATCCCTTGGTTCCACCCCCGCATATGTGAGGTACTCATTGATGGTGTTGGGATACGGGTATGAGGTGTCACCTTGCTTGGCGACCACAGACATGTTTGCTAACATCATGACACCCACATTGATTGGATACCCGGCCATGATAGAAGAAACTAGCACTACCCTCAGAATCAGAAGATTTTTTTCATTTTGGCATGGATGTAATCTGCTAGATACAAATTTCTAACATCCCTTTGCCTCAAAATTTAGGGTGTTCCTCTGAATAAGAACCCCTTTCGTGATCCAAGTTGGAGGCGGCCCGGAGTATCAAGAATCTCAGCTAGCCACGGGCGAACTGTGTCTCCCATTGCACACGTTTTCAGGTATTTCACAGGATCCAAAATCGTCAAACCCTAAGTAAGAATTCAGGGCTATTTGGTCGAATCTCACCTTCAAGTTTCTCACTTTTGTTACCTTGGTCCCTTTCTTTATATGTGCCACGTTGGCGTAAAATTACACGACCAGGTATTCCTTAGCATCTGACACACTCTAGGTGAACCACATCCACCCTTTTCTCTCTCATCACTGTCTCATCACTGCTGGGTTGTACTTATCTAGGTCTTTAAAATTGAACCGATTCCTAAGAGTGAGCGATCTTGCCGGCCACCACTCTCGGAAGCTCGTGAAGGCATCTAGACTAACAAAATCGTCTTCCCAAATCTCTTTCTTTTTCGACCTATCAAGGCCGGCTATTCCAGTATCACCCCCTCGGCCATTATCCAGGAGATCATCAACATCCATTAGGGTAGCAGGTGCATTGGGGACATGTGTGGATGAAGGCTCTGAAGACTGACCGTTACCTTCCGAACCCTCAGAAGTGCTCTCAGAAAAGGTAGGATCATTTTTCAGTTGGTATGTGTCCTGAGGCAGCTGTGGCTGTGATTGCACAGCATGCTTCTCTTGCACTGAGCCGCCCTCCGATGCTTCCATAGACGGGGTATATGAACTTGATTTGGAGGGTTCCTGCTATCCACTTCAACCTGTTGTGGCTTTCTTACTGATAACTCTTTAGAGGGCGAGGAATAAAGTGATTTTTCCTTTGCCTCTGGAAGGTTCACTTCTCCCCTTTGATGTATCACCACGACCACGGGATCTAACCATTTTCTACAACAAACACCAGTAGGAGTCAGTTCTAATTCAAGTGCAGATAATCAGAAGTTCATAGAACAAAACATGTTGCAGGGTATGGAAGTGTGGTCTGCACAATTGCAAGTGCGGCCGCAGGTCTGGTTTTGTGGACCGCACAATTTTAAAGTGCGGCCACAACAAAGAAATTGTAGTCCACAAAATTTTGAATTCGACCACAGAGTTGAAGTGCGGTCCACACTTTTCTGAGTGCGGCCGCACAATGGGTACCTGAAAATGGCAACTCTTTGAAGACAGAGAATGCCCTGATCTGCTGTCGCACATACTTTTCTACGGTCGTGATTGAATTTCCACGGACCGCAAAATTTAAAGTGCGGTCCGAAAAATCTTGCCTAACCAAATTCCGTAAGCTACACTTCTGTGGACCACACAATTCCATGTGTAGTCGCACATTTCAAAATTCAATCGGGCAGAGTCCTATAGGGTTTCAATTTTATGCACAAATTGGACATTGTAGTAGCAATCAAACATGATAAACAAGGTACCCATTCCCCAAATAGCAGTAGGAGTTTACCTAACACAATTTAAAACAACTAATTCTAAACTAACTTAGAAAATTAAAGAATCCTAGAAATGATTTGAACATACTAGTGATGAAGTGGTGCTAAGGAATGATCACAGATGCTTAATTATATAGTATATGATTGAATCGGTTGTGTGCAAGATTTTAGCCCTTTGTTTTAAATGCTCAGAGACTGGGAAGTTTTAATAGTAGCATTAGGGCTACTATTTATACTAAGCTGGTTTGGCTAAGGGTTCAAGAGAGGAGTGCGGCCGCAAAATTCCTTCTGCGGTCCGCACTCTGTTACCCGATGTTCCATTTTCTCATGGTGATCTGCGGTCCGCAAATTTAGGTGTGCGGCCGCAGATTTTGGTGCAGACCCCAGACTTCACTGTGCGGCCGCACTTTGGTTGTTTCTCTGACAGAAAAACTTCAGAGAGTTTGCACTTTTCCATCTCAAATTGTGTGGTACGCACAAGAATTGTGTGACCGCATTTTCCTTCTGCTGCATCATCAATAATTGTGTGGTCCGCACTTTTTTCATACTTAGCTATTTTTTTTTAGCCCAGTTCATGTACCGCACACACATTCCTGCAACACACTTCAAATCCAGTTAGCACAAAATAAGACTTATCTAAAAAAGAAGAAAACAAAAAGAAAAAGAAACATGGGTTGCCTCCCAAGAAGCGCCTGATTTAACGTCACAACACAACATAGATTAGCATCAATTCAAATGAATAACTGCCACCATGTGGCCATCATCAGCTTGTCCCAAATAATGCTTCACCCCGTGACCATTGAATCAGAATACATCATCATTTTTTTTCAATTCCAATGCACCAAAAGGTGTCACAACCACAATTTCAAGGGACCACTCCATTTGGATTTCAGCTGTCCGGGAAACATCCTCAATCGTGAGTTGAACAGCAAAACAAGATCGTCCAGCTTGAATTCCCTGTTTCAGATTTATTTGTCATGAAGGTACTCCATTCTTTTTTTGTACAAGGACAAACTTGCATATGCATGGTACCAGAATTCATCTAATTTATTCAAATGTTCAACCCGCAAGGTGGTAGCTGCATCCCAATAAGGATTTAACTTCTTCAAATCCCACATGGCCTTGTGCTCAAGTTCCAACGGAAGATGACAAGCTTTTCGAAACACCAACCGGTATAGAGACATCCTGATAGGAGTTTTGAAAGAAGTCATATAAACCCATAGTGCATCATCAAGATTCTTTGACCAATTCGTCTGGTTAGCATTCACCGTTTTGTATAAAATACTCTTTATCTCCCGGTTGAAGACTTCTACTTGACCGCTTTCTTGAAGTTGATAGGGAGTTGTAACTTTATGAGTGACACCATACTTGCTAAGCAAGGTGTCAAAAGCTTTGATGCAAAAATGCGACCCCTCATCACTTATGATAGCCCGCGGAGTACCAAACCTTGTGAAGATGTTCTTCTTCAAAAATGCCACCACACTTCTTGCTTCATTGTTGGGTAGAGAAACAGCCTCAACCCATGTTGACACATAATCAACCGCGACCAAGATGTAGGTATTTTCATAAGAACTCACAAAAGGTCTCATGAAGTTAATACCTCACACATCAAAAATATTAATCTACAAAATGGTGGTGAGGGGAATTTCATTTTTCTTTGAAATTCTGCCAGCCCTTTGACATTCATCATAACGCTTGACGAGATCACTTGCATCCTTGTGGAGAGTGGGCCAATAGAAACTGCAACTTAGCACGTTGGTCATCGTTCTTGCTCCACCATGATGACCACCATACGGTGAAGAATGACAAGCTCTAAGAATTTCAACTTGTCCCTCCTCCGGTACACATCTTCTAATCACTCCATCAGTACAAATTCGGAAAAGGTACGGGTCATCCCAATAATAGGTTTGACAATCCCATTTGAGCTTCTTCATTTGGGTTGAAGAGAACCCATCTGGGATGATAGCACTCAAAAGAAAATTTGCTAGATCCGCGAACTATGGTACCTCTTTCATTGAAATGGCTATGAGTTGCTCATCAAGGAAGGAGTCATTGATTTCAAAGCCATCATGTGGCCTCCCCTCCTCCTACAAACGAGACAAGTGGTCCGCCACTTTTTTTTTCACTTTCTTTTCGGTCTTGGATGTCTATATCGAACTCTTGCAGCAAAAGCACCCATCTCATCAATCAAACTTTGGAATATTTCTTGCTCATAAGGTAATGAAGTGATACATGATCCATGTGGACAATCACTTTTGTACCCATCAAGTACGGGCGGAACTTCTCAATAGCAAACACAATGGCAAGGAGCTCTTTTTTGGTTACAGTACAATTAACTTGGGGATCATTCATGCTCTTACTAGAATAGTAGACCGAATGAAATATCTTGTTGATAAGTTTCCCCAAAATCGCTCCAACCTCCACATCACTAGCATCACACATGAGCTCAAAAGGAATGCTCCAATTCGGGACGGTGATAATGGGAGTAGTTGTCAACTTGAACTTGAGCAGTATAGATGCTCCCATGCAATCATCATTGAAGTGAAATTTAGCATCTTTATCCAAAATCTTGCATAAGGGGTTCACCACTTTGGAAAAATCCTTTATGAAATGCCGGTAGTGTCACACCTCCTTTTTCCGACACGGGGTTGGACATGGGAGTTTTTCCAATTAAAGTGACATT